>CM060252.1:13953379-14193379 GCA_030684275.1 Acipenser oxyrinchus oxyrinchus | reverse complement strand
GAATTTAGCATGACGGGTTTCATTTAAATAATATTTCATGTCTATTTACAGGTTAGTAATATTGCCAGTGTCATGTATCGGGACTTCAGACATTGGAATTGAACACATTTTATTAGCATTGGTATTTACTGTCAACATACCGTAAATTCACATACGTTTAAATTCTTAACTTACCAAATTCTTGTTCTGACAGCAAAAATTGATGCCTGTCTAGTGGCTTACTTCTTGAAACTTCACGTCTCCATTACGGATGATGTTAAGTCAGTCATAAAGCAATTTTCTCTGGTCTATAGTATAGAATGGCATAAAAGATAGAACTAACCCAATTTACTATCGATCACTCCATTCCATGCGAAAGAGAGTGTTTGGATAGGATTCTTCATTGTGATGCCAGTTACCGTGGTGATAAACGTCACCGGAGCGGTGCTTCGCACATCATGCAGATTCCTTGCTTGTTTTTTTTTTTGTTTTGTTTTTTGTCGCCCCCCTAAATCTGCCGCTCTAGGCAGATGTTTAGTTTGCCTTACTCCGGGCCTGGTAATCTATGAACACCTTAAGCACAGTTTAAATTGAATTTCTGCACAGGTACACAAAAAAGCTGCTTTACATCAATTATCTCCTACACTACTGAGAATTAGCTTTTATGTCTTTATTAAACTCAAAAATATATTACCAGTTCTGTTAGAAGAAAAACAGTCTGTTATAACATTGTAATTTATCATCTTGAACCCCATCATTCATTCTGGAAAAAAGGGTCTGTTTTCATGCTAATATGAATATTCTGCCATGTTTAATTGCTTCACTTATTCATTAACAATGTCTGATGTTCCAAGCTTGAAAACTATAATAAACACTTTCTCTCTTAGTATTAATGTATTTTATCTTTCCCTAATTAGGAAGTTTGGCTGCTCTTCCACATAGATCATTTTTATGGGCAAACAATATCTCTAAACTAAATTTTTGTAACATACTCCTAAGTGAATGAGTCATAACCAATAATTCTTCACAAAATTTGGGGGAATAAGTCATCAAGATCACTGTCTTTATAGCAGTGGAAAACTTCCATAGTCGAGTCAGTCCAGGTTTGTCTAAAGAAGCTTATAGAAAAAAAAAATCTGTTTCTTTATTGTCATTGCTCAAATGCTAGCATTACATATATTAACTTATTATAATTGTACTGTACCATGGTGGGGAAGGGAGGGAGTTTGTTCACATAATTGTCCAGTGATTGTCCTCTTTTAACCAAACATCAAAACACACTTTTTTCCAACATCACTCATTAAAAATGATGCTTCCACTGTACCTCTACAGATGGCACGTATGTATTTGTAAGTTTTAACATTTTGCTGTTGCTGTTGCATCATTATCATTCCTATTGCAGTTACAGGTAGCCGCCACTAAGGTACCAGCAATGGTAAGACCCAGTACGGAAAGACATAGAAACAAGTGTAAGCAAAATAATACATGCAAACAAAACACCACCAATAAAACAAAAGGTGACCTACAAGTGGCCGAGCGCTACCTCCTCCGAAAGGAGGGTCTCGCTCCAGAAACCTACTGCACTACACACAGTCAAATACACTTTGTTGGCATGAGAACCACCTATTTTATAGTTGTGGTTAACCCAGTCTACACACAGTGATTACTCACTGCTTACCCTGGTTCACACATGCAGTCATGAGGGCACTCCATGCACTCATCTCCAGGCTTGGAAAGACAAAGAAGAACCAAGGAACTGGCTTTCCAGCTCCTTTTTGAAGCATGTGGCCAGGGGTTAATTGATACTCAATCAATTAACGCCTGGCCACATTCCACACTTGTTCTAATGAGGGAGGGGATTCTAACCCCAGCCATGCCATACCTAGCACAAACGTACATGTTTAAATTAAATATATGAACAGCCTAGTTCAGCCCTGGGCTGTACTGTATGTAGAGACCTGTGAGACCAGGTTGAGGTATAGGCCTGTAAGAAGACCAGTGACATGTACTGCAAGGTGAGGACGCTAAGCCCCCATGATACACTTTTGCCAGTGGTATCAGTTTGTCCACCTGAACCACTACAATATAACTTATTCAGTTAATTTATTTCAGATTGATGAAACACGTGTATTTTTTTAGTTGAGTAACCTGCTAAATCACTGGCTAAGCATCAAGTGGTATGTGCTTAGATGCACTGTACAATCAATCGCCTAAGCTATCCTACATATCCTTCTTTACTAATATAAATGGTGAAAATGTTGTACATGTAACTAAAATGAGTGTGTCCACAAATTCCAAAAGTAAGTGCTGAGTTGGAAGCTTTTCTCATACAATACCTGGGTGAATGAAATCTAAGAGATACACTTATTGTAATTGTGCTTTCCTTGATTAATGCTTTTGTTAAAAATTTGTTTTAACTGATATTATACAACTATACTTTAAAACATGCTGAAATGTGTCTAATGAAGGACAATGCCGTCTGAATGCACCCTTATAATTGCATACCATGGTAAAAACACAGCAATGTGTATTACAGCAATTTAAACACATTGTGAAAGCACGGGTATTCCTGAACATACACATCACGTTGAAATGACTATAACCCATATAAAAGATAAGTGAGCTGAGGCAGTCTGGAGTGATGATGCTGGCTGGGTAGCTCAAGCTCAATTCTAGGACAAGGAATGTTCACCCACTGGCTCATATGGCCAATACAGATGCTCTTTAATATCTGCTAGACTGGATTGACCTTCATAGGCAATGGAGTATGTCTTGGATTTGGTACATATCCAACTGAGATGAAGATTCATGGAATTTGATCATGGATTTTCTGAATGGCTTTGAAGCAGCTATCAACTGTGGCTCTAGGTTGTATTCATGCTTTCATGTGATTATTAAGCAAAACAGCATGTTTGTTTTTTTTTTATCTAGCAAACTTAAATTCCACCAGTTTGTAAGTGTATCTTCTAACATCTTCCTTATCGTGTTCTTCTGAGTCCTTAAATAAAAAGAAACCCACACAATCAGATACAGTGCTGGAACACGTTCTGTCCACATGGAAAGTTAGGAACATCATAACTGTAGAAAATGCACGATAGACGCATGCCCATCTGTATAATAACCTACATTACTTCCAATATGTTTTGTCTTTGGTCCTTCATACCAGTTAATAATGACTCCATAACTAAAGTCATATTTGGTTGAACACTCTAGTTACATCTTTTTGGCATGTCATCATCACTTATGTGAGGCATCCAATCAACTAAGAAGAATTTTAATCTTAAACCTATAACATTCCAAGGTAACAGTATTTTACTGATGGATTTCAGGGTCAGGCTAAGTATCAAATGAGACAACTCGGCTTGCTTGTGGAGCCCAGATTTTTCCAATCAATAGTTTGTGTGGTTGTGCTCAAAGCAAAAATGGGACTCTCCTGTGTCATTAGTCAGATGGAAACAAGAAATGATTTAATTCACAGTAAGTCTAGGAAACTGGCAACTTATTCATGTTGTCCTCCTGGAAAGCGGAGAATGCTCTTGAATTTCTGAACGCAATACAATTCCACTTGAAAACATGACCTCTAAAAGCAGGAAAAGATATGGTATTACAGTAATACCATTATACATATATTATAATGGCTAGAATACCTAGATGTTGAACATAAGAAGACTGTGGTCAAATTGGCCAGAAGATTTATTTAACATGTCTATGGTATGATACAACTATAGAACTATGGTAATTAAAAATATATTTGACAATACCTTCTCTTCAATTGTACATGTGTAACTGTCAAAGACTGGGTGATAACCAGCTCACTTCCTATCCTTAATCTGTAAAACATTATCAAACCTATTTGCGTAAGTAGTGATCTAGTCTCACCCACAAGAGTCAGTGCTATATGTAATACAGAATCATATAATGTAACCTGAGGAAACGCAGGGCTGTCAAGGGGAATCAGGTTGCAGCCAAGATATCTGGAGCACATATTTTAAATTGACTGCACTCTGAGCAGTGTTTGCATGTAGAGCTAACATTTCTAGGGGTGCTTTCTCAAACCAAATCATGTAAAGCCTGACAGCCCAGACACAACTGCTATTTGGCATGTAACAAGTCAGCCTTACGCAGGCTCATCATATTAATAGCTTTCGACTGCATTTAGTCTTAAATCTGAGGATGAATGGAATAATATTGCTGCTCAGATTACTGTTACTGTTACTGTTATCACTTTTAACAGCCATCAGTTTTGGCATTAATAAATATGTCATGTATCCCTAATTTTACAACTTGGCAAAGTTTGAATCCTGTATTGAACCAATGGTGGGCATATTTCCTCTTCAGTTTTCTTGGAAAATGAATAGTTTGCTTTAAATTAACAGCCCCCACACTAATTGCTTGCCAAGATTAAGTTATTTCAATCTTCATAATTTTTATTGTAGGGATTATCTGATTAGCAACTAGCCTTTTGAGTAAAACATATATCTTGAATTAGTGCTAAATTTTCCACCATATCCTTCTACCAGCATCTTCTTGTATCTAATCTGCAATTTGCCTTTGGATTCAGCTTTTATCAAATATCACATTAACATAATGAGGAGCAGAAATAGTATCCTTTCCTTGAATTTACCAGCATTCTGGTAGTCATTCAATACTTTTCTCTTGGACAGGTCTCTAATTGGATAGGCAAATGTATGTCTAGTATCAGTGATATTTCAGTGACATTATTTTAATAAAAAAAAACACATAAAAACCGTCAACATTTTTTTTTTTCTTCTTGGCATTTCTTACAGTTTTAAAAAATATGCTTTACTACAAATCTATTGAAATGCGCATTCAAACTCTGTAATATATCACCATGCCACAGTTTGCAACATTAATGTGCAATGTGCTAGTGTGCAGTATCTGGCATATTCACTGGCATACTAAGGACTCCAAAAATGATCAAAGGAGATGACTGAAGGTGCTTTCTTTATGATATAGTACAGTAATTAGTCATTAGTTTGTACACAAAATAATAGAGGAGAAATTTTCAGTCTGTTTCTGTATATAATCTGTCACTGATTATAAACTGACTGTATTAGTCAGTTATAGTTTTTGCTCAAAGAGCCAACCTCCCAACGTTTCGGTATGTTTAACATACCTTTGTCAAGGGAAAGTGTGTTTGAAAACATTGGAGGTATACCATTCACATGGAAATGTCATCCCCTCTTTTACTACCAGTATATTGCTTCTTAGAAGATCCAACATGTCTGACACTTCTTTGACTGTTTATTCATTCCAGTGTATTACATGTGATCTGTACATACACATAATGTAATCACAATAATTTAGTTGTGCAAAACACAATGTTCAATGTTCAGTTTTCTCCAGTCTTACAAAGAACAGGAGGCACAGACCCTAATTTAGAATTGTGACAGTTGTAGTCATTGGTTATAAAACACAGATTAGAGGGTGGAACATGATATCTGTACCGATTCCACTAGAAAGGTTACAAAGGAAATATATTTAAATGTGAATTTAAACTCTGCCCAGATCATTCACTGGTGGTAACAAATAATAAAAAAAAGATCATTATTATTGAATTCAATATAAATATAAATTTCACAAACTGCTAACTAATATTTCCTGAAATGTATTCATCCAAAACGACTTCCCAAGAAACTGTGACTAATTGCAAATATTTGAACTTGTAATTGTAATTGATTACTGGCTCACCACTGCTTATTGCAGAATCGTGTTTTCTTAGCCAAACTTTTACATGGTATGTTTTCTTGCAAAATAAGCTAATTCTGGTTTCTTTCAAACTTTTTCCTCAGCCACACACAGTTTGTTTGCAACGCAGCACCAAACACTATGAAAAGTGTAGCAATATCTCAACCAAAAAGAGGTACAGTGCCAAGATTATATTGAAGGACTGAGCACACATTACCACTTTACTTTCAATGGTTGGATTGTACACAATTAGATTGCATATATAATTTAATAAGATATGGCAACCCCTTTAAATGTACTGTACTACATATTATACATAATAATAATGTAAATAATATAGTGGCATACAGTAAAGTATGTTTTGTTCTTGGTATTGATATTTTGTTTTGCTAATTGTTTCTTTTTTCTTTACCGGCCATAGTTAGCCTGTGGAATGCCTTTATTGTATTGGCTATAGCTATAAGAAATGCTCAAAGTTATGGTTTCAATCTAAATAAGTGTTAGGCTTGGCTACTGTGAATTTCTTTATGAGAAACAAATCAGCTGTGTCTGCACAATGCTGGTTTTACCTGGTGACTTTTAAAACAGGAGTAAGCACTCGGTGTGGATTTAACTGAAAACATTTGCTATAAAGTACAGAAATAATCTGGAAACAAAAGCTGTGCACTTAATGTTTTATGGTTATTTTAAACATTTCAAATTAAACTTGGATTCAGTAATGCAAGTTTTGCGATTTGGTAGAGCTACAAAGATTATTATGAAACATTTAAGAATGTTAATTTAGGGAAAATATTACACACCTTTTATAAACAGATACAATACTTAGGATTATTCCAATAATAAACTATCCATTTAAAAAAAAAAAAAAAAAACCTTTCACTTTAGTTGCATCAATTTTATTTTCAAATAAAAGCTAAAGACTGGAGTAAACACTTTGAAAATATGAAAAGATTTTATTTTACTGTCTGTGCAAAATTAGTCTTTGGGTATGTAGCCACTTGTCCACTTAATATTGCTACTGTAAGCTTTTACTGCAGAGCACCAGATGATGGACTACATGATTGGGATGGTTTTTAATGTTTCACAGCAAGTCCTTAACGTGCATGGTGGTCTGGCATCAACTACAGTAACCTCAAAAGGCCCATGGCTATAGTCCTAGAATCTTGTTGCCAGTTGTTTGATGCCTCTCTTCAAAACTAATATAGTGAGTATATTTATAACATCTTCAGAAGACATATGTACAGCAACAATCCAGAAATTCTAGGTGGTAAGGTTGTGGAGTTGGCAGTTCCTGATCACTACTTCCTTAGTTGCTTGGCGTAAACAAAAATAAAAATTCCATGTGCCTTAGCTCTACCTTGATGCTAATTAGACTTGTATATTTTTTTTTTAAATGCGCTGATTACAAATGTGAAAAACACTGCTCAGCTAAAGTAAACACTTTCAAAGTTGTTTTGCCTTTCAAACTATCTATTTCCTTAAGTATGGTTCTTTCCATAAAATAAGCTAAACTGTATTTCCATCTTTCAACCACAACAAGAAAAGGAACATGCAAACCCAATCCACAACTAACAGTACATTTTCCTGAATAGTGTAGCAATACATTATAGGTATCCCATTCCCAGTATTCTTTGGTCACAGAATTCAGTCATAGCTTGTTCCTTAGCTGTCTCATGTTTAATTTACAGAGAGCCCCCTTTATCTTTAAGTCAGAAATATCAACCTGGGCCAGATGTATTGCACATAAACAGACAAGCATAGCTTTCAGGCTTATGGGTTATGTCTGCTATCACACATCCATGTAAATGGACCAGCTGGCAGAAAGTGATACACCCAGTACCACATATTTATAAATTGTTGGTGAATTATGGCTTTCTGTTTCTCTCCATGTGTGGTAGAGAACAGTTACACATCTGATTGACTGTTTGGAGAGGTGATGTCACATTGCTTATACTTCAAAGCACTTGTGACATAGCACTGCACTCTTGGTGATTTTGTGTTGCCTATTTAAGCTACAGAATAACATTTCTTTGAGAAAATATAAAAAAGGGGGACTATCAACTGAACGTGCTGAGTAGCAAAATTACATTAGTAATAAGTGATTATGAATTAGTAATTACAGTTTAATTTGCCATTTAAATATTAAATTAATGAAACCAGCTTATGCTTTTGGATATTATCGGAAACAATGCTCAATTTGCAAAAGAGGTTAACATACAAAATGTGGTATAGAGCATGCTAACACAGTAATGTTTTTGAGAATGTTTGTTCCAGAAAAAAAATAGATTTTCATCTTCAGTGCCGTTATATGCAGATTTAAACAGTTTCAAAAAAACATTTTGTAATACTGCTACTGGATTAACTGTCCCAAATCATGTAAACATGGAAAAGTGCTGTTTTCTGAAAGCAGCACTCTTTAAAAGACCTGAATTGATATACATGCACTGAGTGTTAGGCAATGTTCAGTTGGCTTTCCTTAATATCCTATTATCAACAAAGTATCCATCTTGCTATTTATTTCTAGCACACTGTGATCAAGTGCGTAATGTTTATAATCTTTTATGTGGCACTAATGCACTAGAGCTAGCGAAGGCCCATGATCAAGCACTCCTATGTCTCTTCACTAATCTAACACAACACTAATGCATTATACCAAGGAAAGATCCTCTGATCAAACCCTCCTGTGTGTGCAAGTGATCCATTCAAGAGGAGCTCTATATAAGGAGGGGATTGACTTCACTGTTTGACATAGAAGTTAATGTTCAAATAGTGAAATTTCAGTTGCCAGGTGTCAGGGCCAATTTGTCAGATACTCATAAAAAGATCAAAAGCCTCAATCAGTCTACAGCTTCAACTGGGATTGCAAAAGGCACACTCACAGCCTCACATCGTCCAAACAAGTCATGCTTAAAAAGCTGAATGTTTATTCTAAGATGAAGGAAGGAGAAAGGGGTCAGGTCAAGCTCACTGAAACAGCAGGTGGTGCTTACATTCTTAATGGCAGAATAGTGAAGAGAAGCTCTGTGGTATGGGAGCTATCTAGGGGCCAGGGAGAAGGTTTGCTTGTGATTCGTAACCTTTTACAACTAACTAAATTTAATGCAATTTAACATAAAACACCCTCTGCAGTTTCAGAAATCGGATGGCCATATTTTCGAAGCGTTAACTTTGGTCTATAATTTTTTTTTTTTAAGGAAAACCACCTGTACATTTTACAAAACCAGAGCCAAACAACTAAGTAGAATTAAATGTGGTCTCAATGGTTGCCCATCCTAATACCTCTGTCCTATAATTTATAATTCTAATTATTATGAAACCGCAATTCCCTGTGTTTTTATTCCAGGTAGTAATGCTAAATACTGTTAATCACCCTTGGCAGAAAAATCACGCTTGATTATATTGATTATTATAAAAGACCAACATATTATACATTTCTTTTCATAAAAAATTCTTCAGTTAAAAAGTTTCATTGGGCCAGTTTAAATGTGTGGTTTTTTTTCACATGTTGGGAAGAAAAACTTGTGAAAGTGCCCCAAAAAACGAATCAAGGAAATGTTTATGAAATCAACGCCTACTTACACATGGAAACACGAGTTTCTCATGAAAATGTTAATGTGTCTTACCTAAAGACACTATAAAAGTCACATGGGAATACGTAAGTTACAGTGGTTCAAAGATGGCAGCAGGTAAGTTGTAAATTGCTTGTTTGCAGTATTTCCTTTATCAGATTGATGCTGCAGATAACCCCACTTTTTTCTCTGTCTTCCCTAAAACTTTGCATAATGCTGATCATGCCATGGATATAAATGCATTTGTAAAGTATCATACAGATTGTATTTACTAAGTTTCTGTTTAAAACTATTACTAAAAATGTCTGATAAACTGCATTGTGAAATTCAGGTGGTTACAGCTACTATACAGTACTACAGAATACACTTGCAAATAGCTTTCCAAACAACTGTCAACACGGCTTTATTGTAAAGTACTACTAAGTACTATGTTTAAATGTGTTTAACTGTACTCCCATGCAATTTCTCCTAGTTATGTCTGAGCAAAACCCGTAATTTGTGATTCACCCTCCACTTCCGTCCGTTGGAGCGATGCTAATATCCATAATAAGGGAAGAGGATGTGATGAGGCAGCTTGATCGCCCAAAGCAACGGAACAGGTTTGTCTATCAAAAAGTAGTTGGTGACATCAATAATTGGTGCAATTAAGTAATTGAGAGCTCGATTGAAACGAAAACCAGAAGATCCTGTAGCTCTCCAGGACAAGGGTTGGAGACCCCTGATCTAGCGTCATTCGCCAGTCCTGTTGCCTTTGTCAAGGCATTCGCACCAGGGGAGAAAGACATCATGCCTTGTAAACTTAAAATAAATAAATAAATAAATGTACAGTATATACTATTATATTGTGTTTTTCTGCATTTTCTTTCCAGCAACTGTTTTACATTGGTATATTTTTAACCATTAAGTAAGATAGCTAAACCACACAATGCACAACTTGTTTAACCCACTCTCAAAATAAAATGTAGTGTGGAATTTTGCGACTTATTTCTTGAGAATCAACAGTACTATTCAATATTCCAATACTTTATTTAGCAGAAGAAGTCATACAAGTACAGCGAAAGTGAGGATGCTATATTTGGTATAAAGCAATTCAAAATAAGCTAAGTACACCGTCCCTTTACAAAAAAATAAAGATAGCAATGCATCTCTAATAGCAGGACCTTCTTCTTACTGCTGTTATGCAGTTCTTGATAGCATAGCATCCACTGTTTCCAATCCAGACATCCTTGGGAGCAATCCAGGAAGGTATTTAGCACAGATCGCTAAAATTCTACATCTCCTTCGTTTTTCAGCCATGGTGATCAGAAATACATGGTCTGACCAGATTCTTTATATATTGCTGCTAATTGATTGTTTTCAATTAATTAAATAGGAAAAACACATTTTAGTAATAATTATATAACCCCTCAAAGATGATGTGTGAAAAGCAGTCTGGGCGACAACACTAAAACAAAGTATTAAAAAAGCAGGCACTATCAGTAAATTAGAGCTTTATTAACTACTTACATCAAACACTATGTCACGTGGATTTCCTCAGGAGAGTCTCTTGTGTAACCTTCTCTACACATGGAAACAATATTTTTGGGAGTTTCCTGCTAAACTGCATGAGAATCGAACTGGGCCTTACGCATGGCTATTAAATATCAGTTCAGTCAGTGTGACACCTTTCATTAACATTTTTAATTTTAGGACAGATACATTTAAAAAAGTCCAGCTTTATTCACATAAGTAATTTGTGATCCCTTGAACAATGTACTGTAGTTTGACTAATGCCACGTTTGTATTTGCCACAGGAACATATTTGAAAGCGATTAAGTCCTGAGTTTCCATTGCTAGTAGTCTGAAATTAGTTTGACTTAGGACTCACTCTCTCCAACTCTCTCTGATATAGGAAGTTACATAATTAGCATCCAGTGTTAAGGATGCTGGAGGTGGGTATCTACCTCAAACAGTAGGAAAAAATGTAAGCATATATGCTATCTTAATTGTATTATTACTTGTACTATGATACTTGAAATGCATTTGCTTACAATTGTAAGTCGCCCTGGAAAAGGGTGTCTGCTAAGAAATAAATAATAATAATAATAATAATATCCAGTACTGTAGATACTGTATACTATCAGCTAATGTAGTAGGTGAAGGAATGTATTAATGGGAATTATACAGAAACCTGATATAATACATATTTGCAACATTGATAATCCAGATTATCCAGACTGGTCTCTTGGTGCAGATGGAAACCTGGCATACACCTACCTGTATATACTAATGGTGTTCTTCTGAAAGGAATATAGACACACAGAGTAGGATTTTCAAAAGGATGTAAATGATAACTCCAGTTACTCCAACTCCAACTCCAACGTTAATGAACAAATCGGTGTGTAGCATTGACTTTGGCATTTTCAAGCAGTCGTTGTGCCTATTTCGTTATTAAATAATCGTGCTAATGCGATTTCCGAAATTATGTTGATTTCCGAAATAATGTTTATATCTTAACGAGCAGTGCTTCTTGAGACTATTTATTTTGTTTGCGTGAGAATTTAAAAGGAAATCTGTATTAATTGTCATAATTTATCAGGAGCTAATTTGCACTTGGAAAAGAAGGGTTTTAATTAACAAAGAAGTATATAATTCATGTTGACACAGAAATTGTTGACGATGCTGACGATACATAGAGAGAGTGTACAGCCAGGACCAGGGTTAATTTCTTACAGACTAATTAGATAGTTCAAAATTTGTAGTTATGAAAATATTTGAGCTTTTTCTATACTTGTTGTTGTGAATGAGATTTATTCACTTGTTTGAACCATTTGTAACCTTAAGGAATGTTTGCTGAATTGCTAAAATGATATACCGTTATTTGTACCCAATGTAATGTTACATCCAAGAAATTATCAATGCAACTGAGCCTATCTGAACTCTGGATATGTATATTATATGCCAGCTGACCTCTACTGTAGATTTCATTTGAATTATACAAATAAAAACCTAAGAGGAAATCATGAAATCTTGGTATAGAAAATGGCTTATTAGCTATTACAATAAAGTTTCCTTAGGTGATTGCGGATTTGCAATGTGTCCTTGGCTTCTACACCTGTGTTTAATCCACACAATAATGAAGAACAGGCATTCTACAAGGACACACAGAACCACTAGGAATGTGATCGAGATCACTGACATGGATTTTGCCTAAACGTAGTTGTAATGTTATCAGACTCCCCTCACACTTTATGTACAATGTACACTTTCACCTTCACACAACTGTATGCATACAAAATGTTCTTATAATACTGTAAGTGTTCGGTGACTACTTCTAATCATGTTGAGTTTATTTATCGCAGGGGCGAGCAAAGAGTACCAGAGAAAATGCATGATTAGAGAAATTCACCAAACAATTAATTGTAAACAAATTGTGTATTGGGTTAGGGAGTTGTATCGGAATTTTAAAAGCTTAATAAATATATAATGAAGTGTTACATACATGTTTACATGTATAATAACTAACAACTATCATTGAAGTTGCGGGCGAGTTATTACTGCGCTTTAATAATAATTCGTTTTAAGGTAGCGGAGTTAAGTTGAGCGCAGAATCGAATAGAATTTAATTGTGTATCGTCAAATCGAGCAGTATAGCGCAAATCAATCTAATAATCGAGCGCTGTACTATAGCACAGAATGAATCTTATGTATTATTATTATTATTTAAAAATAATAACGTGATATCTTGTAACAATTGTAAGTCGCCCTGGATAAGGGCGTCTGCTAAGAAATAAATAATAATAATAATAATAACTACAAACACAAATGGCACTTCAAACATATTTATTTATAGCCTACAATCGTACATACTAAAATACATTCAAAAGCACATTCCAACGAAGCCTACATAGCCTACACGTCAGGAGCTGACAAGTCTACCACACCCATCCAAAAAAAAGGAAAAATGTATTTTTTTTTCTTTTTAACCAAAAAGGATTGCAAAATGCACATTAAAAGAGTTGCATATGATAAGCTGTGGAAAAATATCCTCCCCAAATGAGGGTAAATGACTAGTGAGGTTTATCTTTTTATTTTTCAATTTTTAAATCTGTGCTGTTCGATTTATACCCACATGACAGATAATCGTAAATCAGCATTTTATATGTGAATGTTCTGAATAAATGTACATTCTGGATGACAAAATGCACAATTGTAATTGAAGTTTACAAATTATACACCAACTAGATATTCCCATTATTTTTTATTTCCATTTGGCTGCTGTTCGCTGGTGGGAGAGCCTCTCCCTGTACGCTAGTAGTTTCCATGATGGCAAATTCTGCTTCCATTCATTTTTTTTCTTTCATCTCGTTAACATACATTTTGATTAACTAGTTCCCCTTATGTAGTCGATGAGACAGGAAGTGATGTACATGACCTGCGACAATTTAGCTTTTTAACGAGAAATGCGTTAATTAAAGATCTCATTGACTAAATTTCAAAGCATAACGGATTCATTTTATTAACAAAGTAGCGGCCGTTACTGTGCCGTGAGCTTGATACAATAACATTGTTTTTTGAAAATCCTGCCCACATAAGCAAATTTAAATAGGATAAGCTATAAAAACTTTTTGAATCTGCATGCCCTTTTAAAGAGAAGAGCACTTAACAAGCCCTGATCCATGTTGCATATGCTTCTACAACAATCCTGTGTGAAGATCAAACCCAAAAGGAACTGTGGCCACCTTGTGGTTTGAATACATTTTACACTTAAACTTCTTTTACATGCTAAAGCTTTCACCACATTGTCAAAAGCTGATGTCCAGCATCAACATAACCCCCCCTTACTTTTTAAACATTAACAAGAAAGTTATAAACTGCAATAACATTTACACATGCTTTATAAATAAGACTCCTATTGCATAGCAGTTTCACCCATTCCAGGTGTTAATAGCAGCTTGATTATCCACAGTGTATAGGTAACATGCTCGAGTGTGCCTTATTAAACTCACAGTGACACCAGGAATGCAAAAGAAGTCTTATTTCCATCCTTCAGTTAGCTACTTTCTCTAAAGCTGATGGACATTTTGTGGCTTGGAACTTTTAGTTACCATGACAAATAAACTAACACATAGTTACCACAACATAACGCTGGCACATAGAGTACAGTACATAATCAGTCACACACACACAAGCTTCAAATGCAAAGCGTATGCATATTTCTTTTTCTCAGATTTCCACTGTTCTGCAGGTCTGTAGGTAATGGTTATAGGATATGACATCGGCAAGGTAAATTTTTGAAGCTACCTAAATCACATCTAAGTGCATGTCGTCCTTGGTTGTAACTATTTTGTCCTTAATAACCTTTGCCTCATGTGCAATTTGGTTAATTCACACTGTATGTCAGTCTATCCTAAAATAAAAGCACCATTTGGAAAGCTGAAACAGTCTGATCTTTAAATCATATTCCTATATTTCACCACTTGCTAAACAAATACCCTAGTCACACTATATAAATAATGCATAATTAACACATGTTAAAAACTTTGCAGTTTAAGCCTGTACAGGTTTTATTACATGCTTAATGAGTTTTCTACATATACATTTTGGCTAATCAAGCACATAGCAAAACCTGCAGTCTTCGATCAGTCCCTGTACTGTAGATATGGTCAAAAGAGGTGACAAAAAATAATACTATAACCCTGTATATTGTTTATATTTTAGATTTAAATAACATGAGCTAAACTATACACGACTGTGTTTTTCTACTTGAGTATTATTATTATTATTATTATTATTATTATTATTATTATTATTATTATTATTTTACTATACAATATCTTTTTTTTGTTTTAAATGTACAAGCTTGAAATCACTGGCGGGGTCTCCAAGAAAAAATAAAAATAAGTCTCACCTTTTTCTCACACTATTTTCGTAGTACCTTTCGGGCAATTTTGGTCTCCATGTAGTTTTCTTTTAGGGAGAGAAATTCTCCTTGAAAATGCAAATTACCTAATTAATGTTAAAATACGGGAGGTATATATGTTTCTGACTGAGTTCCAATTTGGCCTTGCGCGACGACTGATATTGTGCAGCTTTCTTAATCCCAAGACAGACACGCGCGGCGCAGCACCGCTGGGCATTTTCACAGCGCAGTACCGCTAGTCTGCACCCGGCTGTGTGCACTACGTGGTTGTCAGTACCACACCGTAGACTATAATATTTACATATATGGCCAAAAGTTTTGCATAATCTTGTAGAATATTGATAATTTAAAAAAAAAACTATATGAACATAATTGCAATATTTCATTTATCATCATGCAATCTAAGAAACTACAAAATGGTAACTCAAAAATCTACCGGAAACTACAATAGTAGTACAGTATTTCATGTTTTTTTCAATTTTTGGAAAACTGCAATGTGATATGTAATTTCAATATGTCAACGTAACATTATTAATTCTATAGGGCGTGATGCAAAACTTTTGACCATAGCTGTAATGCTCCTCATATAATCTACTAAATGAAAACACTAGTTTGTTTTTCAACGTTGTTTTTCTGTCATCTAGGTGTATGAAAAGAGCGATCTGAGCTTAGCAAAGAGCATACAATATCTTGCTAACAGCAAGTAGCCTACTACTAAAGTTTCATTCATGATTTTTCCTGGCAAGCATGAATTGTCAGCACTTAGCTGTGATTGGTTAATCCACCAATGGTTCCGCGCGGCAGACAGAAAAAATCGCTCTGGATTGAATTTGAACTGTATCGCTCAGCGGGACTAGCGGTATCGTCCCACGCTGATCTGTCCAACACCATATGAAATCAATAGCAGTGATACAGTGATAATGTCTCGCATGCCGGGCCGCGGCTGTCTGTCCCAGGCTTTAAACTGTGTTTTCAGAAAGTTTTTAGGTCGTATTGAAGAACTGCAAGTGCACCCTGCCTTATTCGGCCACCAAAAAAATATAATAAAAAAAACAAGAAGGGAAACAAAACAAAAACCCAGACATAGCATTACACAAAAGAAAAGAGGTCTCTAAACCTATCGTACTGTATGCTTACTATTTCCTTTTTCCAGCAGATCTCAGTTGTTAATAAAGAATTGCTTGGTACAGCCTTTAGTTATAGTAGAAATGTGCACATGGTTATGTCACAAACAGATCTTCTGAAGTCTCGTGAACATAAGGTACAGCTTTCGGACATGTTTCCGTGCAAAAAAAAAAATGTTTTTGGTCATTTTACATGGCTTTTTAACGCGAGAAGGCGATTTACCTACCCTTTTTAGATGTACCATGTTTAGGCTGTGCACTTCCTGTAGCGTAAGGTATGTGCGTCACATTCTCACAACAGGAGAGAAAACTGCATGGAAACCCTGCCACTATACTCACATATCCCAGGCCTGGCCCTTGTCTGCTGATCTTGAGATATGAGATTGCTCAGCCTCATGCTAGGTTAAGTTTTGTAAAATGGTAGGAAGAGCTTGACAATGGTGGGGGTTATTTGAGGGAAGACTGAATTAGCAAGACCTACATGGTTGTATAATTATGTAATCTGGCACTCAGTTTTGAAAATAAATAATAATTATACCAAGGAAATGCTTTTGTGACATTGAGAGAAATATCAAGAAATGCATTTCTTTCCCACCACTGGCATCCTCGGTGTGGTTACAACACCTCTGTTTTTATAAGTGATTAAAACAAACTAGATATGAGAGAACAAAAACACAAACATCCCCAGTGACACTGTTTAATGTGTAACAACATTGCCAAAACTGTCTTGGCAACAATGACTTAAGTCCCTGAAATACATTTTAAAACATTTTGAGATTTTGCTGTTGGATCTCCAACAGAAACATAATGCTAATGGATGCCAAATTGTGCAGTTTTTATTAGATAATTCTGTAAAGTTAGAGGACCACAATATTTCAGCCATATTAGGTAAGGTCAAGATTACAAGATTTCTACAGGGAGGTTTAAAAACCTGCAAACCTGAAGTCTGCATCTCAAATTGCTGTAGATTTAACAATAAGCTAACCAACCACTCAGTGTGTTTTGCTTAGATTGTATGTTTATAAATAACATTCAAAATGGTTCCTCAGCTAGGATGAGCAGGTTTGGTGATACTGAGAGACTGCTGAGCCCTTTAAGCCAGTAGAGTGGAAAGGAAAAGAAAATAAAGACTTTCTTTTATTTTAAAGCTTTATTTTCAGTGCTTTGTTTTGCACTGTTGTACACATTTGTAGGTAAAACTTTTGTGTGTAAACCACAGCCCTGCTGAAGGAGCAACACCACCCTGAGTGACACCATTGTTGGTAGCTCGGTGGTGGTGCGTAGTATTGCACCTGCCCTGTTTTATTGTAAAATAATAAAACCTGGATGCCTGTGCTGCCGCTGTAAAGTAAAATCCCTCTGTTTCTCCCTCACTCTCTATCAACGGACCACCACACACTTTTACAGAGAATAAACCTAAAACTTAAAATCTGACTAGCTGCCAGTGCAGAGTGAAATATAGGACAGTTGTTTTATACTGCAAGGGCTTATTTTTAGTGAACCTCTAGCAGCAGCATTTTGAAACACACTTACTGTTTGACTGGACATTAAAGAGCTCCACAAGCTTGACCAGTTCATGATCGTAGACAAAAGAAAATGTCTCAATTACTGTGCATTTACATAGTAGTTACTTAGTAAATACATGTGTATTTCCACAGAATTACAATGTTATTATGCATGGTTACAATGTACTTAATGTGTAATGTTTTGCATTATATAACCCTGATCCTAACCCTAACTCTGAACCTAACCCCCCTAACCCTAACTCTAAACCTAACCCTTTTCTGATACAATTGTATATATACATATATCGTGCAAAAAGATTTACACGTTAAGTACATTGTAACTATGCATAATAACATTGTAATTATGTGTAAGTACACATGTAATTACTTTGTAACTACTATGTAAATTCACAGTAATTAGTCACGTAATGTATTACCCTTATTTACTCAAATGTGTTATGATGGAAATATTTATTACATAATAGCATTTATCTAATAAAATAGTCTTTAAAAATGTAAAATTTCATTAGGAATAATATTCCATATTTGTTTTGAAACATAACGCTACTGGAGTTTTCTTTATTATTATTGTTTGGGTTCCATTATTTGAACACAAGTAAGGCCTTTTTATTGAAGGTAATGTTTAGGAATCTGTACCACAGTGCACAACAAAGACCCCGTTCACACTACTGCGCCGGCCCATATTTAGGTCTGCAACCCCGTTCACATTTGCGTTATTAAGGCGCCTTTGAGCGTTCACATATGTGACTGAAAAGCAGGCCTAAAATGTGGCGAACTGCTTGTTTCTTTTTAAATGGAATGATAGCCTGCACTGGAAGATCTACCAGGATATACAGTAATCCTTTTGTAGCAGCTGTTTCTTATTAATATTTTCTTTTCAATGCAGCACAGTAGCAATTTTATGGTATATATGAAAAAAAACAAGAAACAAAAAAACATAATGACTATTTTGACTTACTGATATGGTGTGTAATAGGGTGACGGTCCGAGTTTACTCCCACCCACAATCACATTATTCTTATAAGAACACAGAGGTATTTAGAATGCAGGAAACAGCATCATGTTAGTGTTCACAGCAGGGACGTCGCTAGGCCTATTTTAGGGGGGCTTTAGCCCCCCTAAAATATTCATTAGCCCCCCCTAAATAAATCAATATATCAGTCAATATATTTTCTCTGCTTTCTTTTTTTTTCGTCAACCGTTCCATCGCACCTTAAACTTCTTACCGGGCGGGCACTAGGACCTGGGGGAGGCTGCTGATGCAGAGGCTGCTACACGCGCTAGTGACTGTTAGGCCTACTTGTAGGTAACATTTTGGTTAACGTTAGCTACTTCTGTGGCTTGAGACTGCTAGCTAACAGTAAACGGACAGGAAAAGGCTCTGACAGGACGGATTCATGCAAAGAGAGAAGCAGGGGAGCAGTTCTGTAATATAGGTTGTAATATTTGTTTGGGATCTTACTTTTTATCAGATTTTATTCCTAATTATTTTCAGTTTTATTTTATTTTATTTAGCTCATTAGTTGAATTTAGTTTTACCCCATTGTGGATGATACTGTTTAAGATGTTCCATGTGTCTGAATTATTGGGTTAATTTTGAGCAACAATTAACAAAAGGGTGAAACTTAAATAAAGATTTTTTCTAATGGTATAATATGACCTGCATGTCTTCTCATTTCTCTCTCTCTCTCTCTCTCTCTCTCTCTCTCTCTCTCTCTCTCTCTCTCTCTCTCTCTCAAAATAAAATCCAAAAAGTATTTTGGCTACATAGTACAGCCATTTTTGTGCCTTTTGTTGGTGTTGGATGGATGGGGACAGAGTGGACTTTAATTTCTTTATTTGGATAGAATTTAAGTAAGTCATATTAGATCAGTGTCTAACACAAACTGTGAGACAGGTATACTTTTAGCCAACCTTGACCAAAAATAACCTTATTTTGATAGATTTTACACCCGTTGTTACTCTAAAAATACATGATGAAAAGATGTTTTGGGGGCTTTAAAAAAAATCTTGGGGGAGTATGCCCAGACCCCCCTAAAAGAGGCTTAGCCCCCCTATCCATGAATCTCTAGTGACGTCTCTGGTTCACAGGTATAAATATTTATTTTCGTAATGGATACGTCACTCAGATTGCAAATGACTATCAGGTTGTACACAATGACTGACATTCACAAGACAAAGTCACGACTGACCACCTAATAGTACTACTGCTCCCTCCTAAGGAAAGACATGGCATTAAATAATGTTAAATACATTACAGGTTTCTTCTCATTTATACGTATTTGTTTAACCTGCATGAATACCATCTTTCTTTTGTTTACAAACACGATCGTTAAACTATTCTATCGTTTACTCGTTATTATTATCATTGTTATTATTATTCTCTAGTCCCTAACCATTACCAGTAAGACTGAACATTAGCATTATCCCTTCTCTTGGAAGATTACCGAACATATGGCTATAACAAATAGGAGGCTGTGTGGTCCAGTGGTTAAAGAAATGGGCTTGTAACCAGGAGGTCACCAGTTCAAATCCCACCTCAGCCACTGACTCATTGTGTGACCCTGAGCAAGTCATTTAACCTCCTTGTTTTCCGTCTTTCGGGTGAGACGTAGTTGTAAGTGACAATGCAGCTGATGCATAGTTCACACACCATAGTCTCTGTAAGTTGCCTTGGATAAAGGCGCCTGCTAAATAAACAAATAATAACAAAACCCTTGTCCCACATGTAAACGACAAATTCATTAAGGGAATCGCCCTAATCTAAATACAGCAATAAACCATCACCTAAAAGGTATTGACAATGTCGACCCAGGGACTTTTCAACCTGAAAAAGAAACAAGGACGAGGGGTCACAAATGGAGATTAGATAAAGGGGATCATTCAAGAAGCTGCTTGATGAGATACTGGGATCAAGAAGCTACTAACAACCAAACAAGCAAGATGGGCCAATGGCCTCCTCTCGTTTGGAAACTTTCTTATGTTATTATGTTCTTATATCAAATACACTTTGCTGAACAATATGAACGATACACACTGCTCTAGCGCCATTAACATTAATAATCACATCAACAGCCATTGAAATATTACGGTGTATCAACGATTTGTGGATGAGAACAGTATTTTATGTGTGTGTAAAAGCAAGCAGCTAAAATCAATGATCGGCATTTTAATGTAAAGAAGCACAATTCTGTAGCTATGTATATCATTGCATGCAAAATAAACAATGGTGGCTGACTATTATTATTTATTTCTTAGCAGACGCCCTTATGCAGGGCGACTTACAATTGTTACAAGATATCACATTATTTTTTACATACAATTACCCATTTATGCAGTTGGGTTTTTACTGGAGCAATCTAGGTAAAGTACCTTCCTCAAGGGTACAGCAGCAGTGTCCCCCACCTGGGATTGAACTCACGACCTTCCGGTCAAGAGTCCAGAGCCCTAACCACTACTCCACACTGCTGCTCCGCACTAGGCCATTATTGAGATCCACAATCCTGCAGTTTTTATATGTATCGCTTAGTTACTAAATAACAGGAAGAAAAGGTAATTGTGACAAGACAAGTTAAGCATAATTATTAATGCACTGCAGCTCGTATATTATGTGACAGTAACAACCTGAACGTTAACCCGCTAGATTTTTGTTAAATATCACATTTTTATAATGTGGTCCAATGGTTAAAAAAACGGGCTTGTAACCAAGAGGTCCCCGGTTCAAATCCCACCTCAGCCACTGACTCATTGTGTGACCGTGAGCAAGTCACTTAACCTCCTTGTGCTCCGTCTTTCAGGTGAGACGTAATTGTAAGTGACTCTGCAGCTGATGCATAGTTCACACACCCAAGTCTCTGTAAGTCGCCTTGGATAAAGGCGTCTGCTAAATAAGCAAATAATAATAATAATAATAATAATAATGATGTAGAAATAATTACCATTCAATACTGATCCACTACCGTCTTGCCTAGCACATCATTCAGCTTTCTATATTCGCGTGTGTCAGAGTATGGGAGTGTCTACTGAGCTACATAAACCACATTGGTCATGTGATAGAAAGGCCGGCCCTAAATCTGCTTTGCGTTCATACATATGTAAAGGCTGACCCTGGTCCTGTATTGCCGGCCCTGGGCTGCCTTTTCTTTTTTAGGGCGTTCACATATGAGAAAAGGCGGCCCTGGGCAAGTGTGAATGTGTTCAAAGAGAAATACAATTATTTTCTCTTTGAAAGAATGAATGCTAGGGTGTAAATGATAAATTGTTAAAATGCTAATAAAACTGAAGTTTTTGTATAAATCAAGAAGAGAAAAGCAGCTGGGTGCAGAAAATAAAAATAAATGAAATGCAGATTGCTTTTCTGACCTAGGCAATCAATGATTTGCGTTATTTATTGTCTTCTGTCTGTATTTATAGATGTTCAGACAAATACAATACAATGCATTATAGAATGGACTCAATTTCCAAATAACGACACAAAATGCATTTTTGTAGGAGGCAGTGTGGTCCAGTGGTTAAAGTCCAGGGCTTGTAACCAGAAGGTCACTGGTTCAAATCCCACCTTTGTCACTGACTGACTCACTGTGTGACCCTGAGCAAGTCACTTAACCTCCTTGTGCTCCATCCTGCGGATGAGATGTTAAATCAATGTCCTATTGCAAGTGAAGTGCTTTGTGATGGTGGTTCATGATGAAAGGTGCTATATAAAAATAAAGATATATATATGCTGTTCATGTCAATTCTAGTTAACTTTTTCATAATGATATTGTAATAGCTATGGTTCATGTCTACATGGTTATGTGCATACTTAATATGTGGGTGGGATATACTGTAACTGGACTGCATTTATAACAAGGTTTGTTGTAGAATTGTAAAAAAAAAAAAAAATCAGACTAAGAAACAAATAACGTATGTGCAGGTTGAGTGTAATCAACCTGAGCTGTTTCTTTCTAGTTTTACATTAATATTATCACATCATGTTAATCCTTTTTTTTTTAACTGTGTAAACTTTGTAATGGTGCAAACAGAAAAACACGAAACACAATAAAAAAGCAAAAGTTATATTTAAAAAAATGCTATGGGAAATTAATATTATGATACAGCGTCAAAGAGATAGTGATAAAACAAAATATTTTTTTATCACACACTGGTGTTTTTAGCACCAAATTTAAAGTGCTTCTATTTTTGTTTTTCACGTTTTGTCACTGAACCCCTTTCCTTTACAAGCTTCAAACATATGCATTGTTGAGCGCATTGTGTAAATTATGACAAAAACTTTAAATAAAAGTGTTTTTGAAAAACTAAGCTGTGAACCAGACTGTCATTGCCAAGTGGTTAATGAGCCCTGAGCCTCAATTGATCATATCATCACTTCGGTAGATACCATGTGCACTGTTAATTTGTTTAAATATCTTGAGCATGACTTTACTGTTCTTGGAAGGTTGCCTAAATATTTTAGAACACTTACATAGCCACACATATTAATGAAAATATGTAAGTGGGTACAACAGTACCTTACAGAGAGAACTGGAAAATATGTGTTAGTGGATAAAGAGAGGCCAGATAATTATTTCCTTTGTGAAATGCAGTAGACCGGCTATGTTTTATTCATGATTGATTAGACGCCTTTTAGTACTGTGGTTGTGCAATTTGGTTTCAAATGCTTTTTTTTTTTAAACAAATCAATAAAAATATAACACTCATTTTGTGTGAGAAATCCTCTTCTTGTATACAGTATTTACATGACAAGGTTGCTAACGTTATTGGTTGTTACAGTATATTTCAATGTGTTTTATTAGGGCAGGATTTTCAAAAAACGTGTTATTGTATCAAACTCGTACAGTAACGAGAGCTTTAGTAGGAAGTGATTTTCAAACGAAATGTGTTAATTAAATCAATCTGTTAATGCTTTGAAATTGAGTCGATGAGGTTGTTAATTAACTCATTTCTCGTTAAAAAGCTTAATTGTCGCAGGTCATATACATCACTTCCTGTCTCAACAGCTTGATAAGGGGAACTCGTTAATTAACGAGATCAAGAAAAAGGAATGGAAGCATAATTCGCTGTTATGGAAACTTCTGTACAGGGAGAAGGCTCTCGCACCAGCCAAATGAAAAAAAACAACAATGGAAATGTCAACTTTGTGTATAATTTCTAAATTTCATTTAAAAATGTGCATTTTGTCATGCAGAATGTACGTTTATTTAGAACACTTCACATATAAAATGCTGATTTATGATTTGTGGGTAAAAATCGGACAGCACATATTAAAAAAATAATAATAATTAAACTCCATTAGTCATTTACACTCATTCAGGGGGATATATTACCACAACTTACTATATACTATGTAACTGTTTTAATGTGCATTTTGCAATCTTTTTTTGGTTAAAAAGGAAATAAAATACCGTAATTGGCCGGTAATTAAATTTGACGGCGGGCCAAATGACCATGGGCAGCCTCCCAAAAAATGTGTTGCAGCACGTCACAAGACATACCGGCTCATCAATAAAAAAACAAAAAAAAAGCTGGTCAAGCCAGTTAAAAACAAACCAAATAGGAAAGGAAGTAACAATTGTGATAGTATGTCTTTGTAACCTCCAAATAAATATTAGTAAAATAATATAGCATCTGTGTTGTAGCTATTAAGACAGAAATGAGTTTAGTGTAACATTCCGATATGTAGTAATAAATAAATGTGCATTATAAATATCATATGGGAGATACTGAAATTGAAGAAGGAATCTATGAAAAAGACCTAGGAGTTTATGTTGACTCAGAAATGTCTTCATCTAGACAATGAAAGGCCAAGAAGATGCTTGGATATATTGTGAAAAGTGTTGAATTTAAATCAAGGGAAGTAATGTTACAATGCATTAGTAAGACCTTACAATGCATTAGTAAGACCTCATCTAGAATATTGTGTTCAGTTCTGGTCACCTCGTTAGAAAAAGGATATTGCTACTCCAGAAAGAGTGCAAAGAAGAGCGACCAGAATTATCCTGGATTTAAAAGGCATGTTGTATGCAGACAGGCTAAAAGAATTGAATCTATTCAGTCTGGAACAAAGAAGACTACGCGGTGATCTGATTCAAGCATTCAAAATTCTAAAAGGTATTGACAATGTCGACCCAGGGGACTTTTTCGACCTGAAAAAAGAAACAAGGACCAGGGGTCACAAATGGAGATTAGTTGGAATTCATTTTCTTATGACATCTAATTTTGTATGTATTTCGGGTTCTTTTTGGACAGAAATGAGACTGCAACCATGGGTAGATTAAGGCTCAAGCCGTTTATTTGTGGTACAGCAATAATTTGTGGTACAGCAATAATTATATTTTGAGGGAAGAAAACTGGGAGTAAAATAAAAATAGATTATTACAATTATTATTTGCTTTTCCTTATACACTTTCCCCCCCTATCTGTCTGTCTCTATCTCTCCTCCGCGAAAAATAAATGCAACATGATTAGCTACCGAACACTTACAGTATTATAAGCATACAATATATTTTATATGCATACAAATGTGTGAATACGTCTAGGCAAAATCTATGTCCATGATTTTGATCACATTTCTAGTGCATCGCTGTATGCCCATGGCTGTTCTTCGTTTTTGTGTGGATAAGACACTGGTGTTAAAAGCAAATCCGCAATCACCTAAGGAAACTTTATTGTAGTATTTAATATGCCGTTTTCTATACCAAGATTTCAGCTGTATAATTCAAATAAAATCTACAGAAGATGTCAGCTGTCATATAATGTACGTATGCAGAATTCAAATAGGCTACAGTTGTATTGATACTTTCTTTGTAGTCACTGGGTGCAAATAACGGTATATTTTAGCAATACAACAAACGTTATGTAAGGTTACAAATGGTTAAAATAAGTGAATCAATTTAATTCATAGCCACACGTATAGAAAAGGCTAAACTATTTTCATAATTCAAACTATTGAATTGTTGAGGTAGTATGTGAGAATTTAAACCTGGTCCAGGCTGTACTCTCTCTCTCTCTCTGTATCGTCGGCATCACAGCCACGGTCTGTTAAATGTCTGTTTCAGGGTGAGTTATATACTCTTTCATTAATTAAAACCCTTTTTCCATGTGCAAATTAACTCCTGATCAATTATGACAATTAAAATGGATTTGCTTTTAAATTCCCACGCAAACAAACTAAATAGTCACAAGAAGCCCTGCTCGTTAAGATATTAACATTAATTCATAAATCAACATAATTTCGGAAATCACATTAGGACGATTATTTAATAACGAATAGCATAACAACTGCTTGAAAATGCCAAAATCAATGCTACACAGTGATTTCTTGATTAACACTTAATATAGTACTGTGAAAAATAATAATAATAATAATGCAGCTTACCTCAAAGTATAGGAAACCTTGCAGAGGCAGATGTCAACATCAATGTATTTCAATTGGCCTGCCTCTCCATCAAATATGTACTTTGGAGAAAACTTTTATGACAATAGTAGTTTAGTAAAGAAAAATGTTAAGGAAAGCAAATCACAGTGGCAAGTACCTAGCAAACCAGTATCTTCTTACAAGGACCTGGGATTTATGGGAATGCAGATATTGCATATTCAGTGAATAATAACCATTTATAGAGAACTGGTTTTGAATCGACACCAATTTTATGTCAGATTATGTCAAATTTTATACTGTACTGTACCTGTACCACCTTCTTGTAACCATGCAGCTACTCTGTTGAATTGAATCTGTTGAATATAGGTTGTTGTTATAAGCCAACATCTTGAACATCATGTGAACATCATTTGAATCAGATTATTTTAACTGAGAAAATCAAACATAGTAACATAGATACATACAGACGCTGTTGGTTTATATTAATGGTACTGTAATCTCATTTTATTGGGATCTAACTCCATTGAATTGCTCAGACATTTGATTTCCCTAGATAAGGACAAGGTATCTTTCAATCTTAATGTGGCCATCTACTGAGCGGACATTGTGGGTAATTGGGTTGAAACACCTGAGACAGACTGCAATTTTTCTTCTTACAGTTGTACTGTACAAATCATAACATTTAAAGTAAGACAAAGGGTGTGGATGGAAAAGGGCTGTGCAAACTTAAGACTTATGTTGCAAGTTGAAATAATTATTTTATAATGGGTGAAATATGTATTGTTATCACATGGGAAATAAAGTTTCCAGATTTGAGTAGCTCCCAATGTTTTAATCAAATAGTAGGTTTCAATTTGCCATCTTTAACGGCTTCAGCAATGTTTATTTGCATTATCTGCGTGGTGTCCATTTCAGTTAACTGTAGCTGCTAAAACCTGGATTCTTTCTTGTAGATTTGCCTTCCAGTCCTCGTTTTATTAAACAATTCCTCATTTTCTCACTGCCAAGTTCTTAGAAAAATAAACCACAAGTTTACAGAGTAGTTGCCAAGTAAAATACATCTTTAGTCCCAGGCCATAGTATCATTCCTACAGTTGGTACATTGGACATTCCTGATATGTCACTGGTCATAAAATATACTTTTATGATATGTTGTTATAGTGATCAGTTTATTGTATGAAATAATATATATATATATATATATTTGTGTTTATACATTTCTGCTTTTTACTCTTAGCTGACAACAGAGAGTACACATCTGGGTAATGTATTTTTAACAAGTTAAAAGAAGGTGCTTTTCACCAGAGAACTACACACTGCTGTTAATTATAAAGTAGTTTCACTGTACTTCTTTTGCATCGCCTTAAAGCTTCTGTCTTTCAGTCCAGGCCAGTGGGGATGTAATTCTTCTGTTCCCTTGACAATTATTCACATGCTCTGTAGGCAAGTTTTCTGTCAACATACAGTTGTTTTTCCAGGACTGTGCTTTACATTTTTTTTCCTGCAGTTTACCTATTAAAAAAAAAAATGCTAGGCCAATAGTACATATTGTTTAAACCAAGCTTTGTTTTTAGTACATTTAACTTGCTAACTTTATCATGTAAACTCTTTTACAGCCATTCTAAATAGTAGGAGATCATTTTTATACCTGTACTATGTAAATGCTGTGAACTCAAACTCTCTCATATACTATATGTAAGGTATAAACCACGATGGGCCAATCGGTTCCAATGAAATATACGTACACCTAGGTGGTGATTATACATGCGCCTGCATGGCGAAGCCAAGGGCCTTAAACCACCCAGAAGTGTGTATATTGAATGGGAACCGCACAGCCCGAAGTGGTTTATACCACTTATAAAATGGCTATTTCAAAGTTATTTGTCATTTTGAGGGAGAAAAAAGAATTTAAAAACTTTTTAAATAATAAAAAAACAATACACTTGTATTATGTGTACGTCTGCAGTGTTATGTAGTCCCAAAGGACAAGACATTGAATTTGTATTCAATAATTCTAAGATAAAATAATATGATGATTACAAACATTGCAAAACGATTTACATAAAAACATTTCCTTATTACCAAAAGCTAGGAAAAACAAATGTGTTTTAAGCAATGCTTTACATTTCTCATGAGAATGAGAGCCTGTCACATCTTGTGGAAAAGAGTTCCAAAGTTTAGGAGCCCTAGTGGAGAAACTTCAACCTCCCAGAGTGACACACCTGGTCAAGGGAACAGCCAGCAGCTCTGAGCTGAAGAGTGCAGCTGACAGGTAGAGATTCAGCATGTCCGATAATTATTTAGGGCCAGTTCCCCAGACAGCCTTGAAGGTCAACAGAAGAAGCTAAAAAATAACCTGAAATTTGAAAGGTATCCAATGCAAAGTTTCCAAGACAGATGTAATATGTTCAGTTTGTTTTGTTACTTGTCAATATTCTTGCAGCAGCAGCATTCAGCAGCATTCTGGACCAGTTGCACTATTCAGATTATTTTATTAATGTTATTTTTTGTTAGAATTAAACAAATGTAGTATATTTAGGTTGCTATTTGATGTGTTATTTGTGTACTGCACAGCTAATGTGGCACTAGCTTTAATTAGAAGACTGACGTACACTGTGACTTTGCTGCTCACTGCTTGATTTAGGGTGTGTCTTCGGATGATCTTCTTCAGATCGTGTTCCCCGAACACAAAAAGATTTCGGGGTTCTAAAAATTTTAATCAACCCCAACCTGATCTAGATTGAGGCTTATTTCAGGTTTGGGTCCAAACATATTGCAGCGTTTTCTTGAGTAGGGTCCTGAGTCAGGCTGAGACCAGAGCAACTGGGAAAGGGGGTAACAGTCCGTGTTTATGTAGAATAATTATGATAGGAAAGAATATGGGGTAGAAGGGGAGGGAAGGGTTACAAACACACACAGACACAGGAACTTCGAATGCCGTTCCGCTCGACTTGTCTACTTGGACTCTAGTCCAGTCTCCTTCCACTACCAGTCGCCCCTCTGTTTCTTCCAGCAGTTGTTCTCTCTCTCTCTCTCTCTCTCTCTCTCTCTCTTGCTTTCCCTCAGTGGAGGCTTCAGGGGCCGAATAGCAGCGGTTTATCCATAGATGGGTATGCTTAACTGTCAGTAGTCACTCTTTCTCTCTCCTTGTCCTCTGTGTTCTCTCTCTCTCTCTTTGTCAGTTTGCCTGTCATCTCCTCCTCCTCGGCAGCGCCTTGCAGTCCTTATATTTCATCCTGCCCCCTCTCCTTTCCGAGAATCCAGTTGGCGAAACCCTCTTAACAGCCCTCGCCTCGTCCAGTCAGCGCTTCCGCCATCTGTCCATTACGGGGTCCTCCGGGAATCTTAAAGGGTCTGACAGCTCTCCCGAGATCATTACCATATATACAACTAAGACTTTTTACAAACAGATATTATTTTGCAGAGTGTTTACGAATGTTTAAATAATTAATTTTGAATTGGACGCCATTTTTTCCCCAATAGGCTGTGTCAGTTGTTAATGATTGGTCAGCACAAACAAAAAATAATATGGACTGGAAAACTGCATCTAAGACTGAAATGAACACAGTTTTAAGAATTGGTAACATTAGCTGGCACCCAGTATTCAGTTACCAGCTACACAGGCTTGTGAGCTAGCCTGAATCATTTTTTTAATTCTCCCACATCTTACTACGCCCCTGGCCGTGCGGTTATTCTAGCACAACCAATACCCTGTCGTGTCTTATTGCTTATATAATTCCATCGAGGGTTTATGTGACGTCATAAACTACGAAACCGTTAGGTCGAGTAGTTTATAAACTGTCACAGAAGTCCCAGCTTAATAAACCACTGCATTTGACAACCTTAAATAGCTGTGTGAGCCTGCAAATGCTAAAATATATAGAAGAATTAAATAAGAAAATCTGTCATTACCGTAACACAAGTAAAAACTGTTGCATAAAGGGCATTATAACATTATTTATTTCATTTTTCAAAAGATAAAATTAGATTTTCATATTTATTGACTAACAAAAAATAAGTTAAACTTAGTTTTGAACCTTACATCAGGTTTTGTACTGATATTTTTTAATTCAAAACATGTTAGCAATGATTAAAAGTATACCAAGCTCTTTTATTTGTTTAAATAGGAACCCCTCAACACTGCTAATATAACTTCCACTGCGGCTACAGTTTTATTTACTAAAATAACTATTGTTATGGTAATGACATTACAGTTACGGTAATGACAGGTTGTTATGGTAATGACACGTAAAGATTTAAACAGTGATTTAAAATAAATATTTAAAGAAATAAACAATGTATAATGACACCACACAGATTCCAAATTTTTTTTTTTTATTGGAAATCGCTAAATGTTAAAACACATCATGTACTGAACAAGAGTAACACAGAGGAGTAGCACTCTCACATTTTAAATAATCAACCCACCTAAAAAAAAAAGCATAAAAAGTATGCTTTTCACACACCTTAAGTAACAACTGAGTGCTCTAAACTTGTATGTAACTGCTGCAAAAAAATTATAAAATAAACTTAAAAATACAGCATAAATTATTTGTAAACACATTGGGTCGATTGCAGCATACCAAAGTTAGTCCACTTGATGTGTCTAACTAGCAGATTAGGCTTAGTCCACTTGTTTAGACTAAATTTGTACACTTGTTAATCCTGGTTGCAGTGTACCAGAAGATAATCACCACAGGTGGATCATCCGCTAAATCGGACTAAGCAAGATCCTGATTGCAGCGCACCAAATCTGATGCGAGATGATCCTGTTCAGGAGGACTAACTTAGTACTATGATGTATAAGACTGACTTATTACGCTTGCTCGTCCTACGTTTGTACAGCACATTTTATCACAAAGACAGCGCCATTATTCTCTGAAATTACGTCTAAAAACTAGTGAAGTGAAAAGCGAACCCTTTGAAGCATTTGGTTCAGTCAGGTTTGCTCGCCGAGTCACAGAAATATCCTTAATAAAATTGACAATTGCACTATGTAATGATATAATGTACCTTAATATATTGTTGATACACTATATTAAGCAATTATTATTTTTCTTAGGTAGACAGTGAATGTATACAGTAGTTTAAATAAACTACTATAGCAATGTGACACCCTTTTCCTTTTTGCCTAATTTATTATAGTTGAGGAACAAAGTGAGAGATTGGTTTTGTTTTTTCATTAAAATATTGTACAAACTTTAATAAAGTGTGCACAGTAAGATACTGTGTATTTAAATAATAATAAAGCAGCACGTTTGAAATATTCAAATTAAATTGAAATGTCAGAGTAATGTGTATTAAATATAAACAACACATTTAGAACTTAACGTTCAGTGTCAAGCAGTATGATCTGTGTGCGGAATGTGCATAAAAAGACATGTAGTAGGCTACAATTATATTGTAGCGAACCTCAGTTCCTGCACAGGCAGGCGCATCACACAGGGCGAGGCAATCCACACACAGGCGGAGGACGGGTGCGAACCTGGGACCTCTCGACTAAAGCATAGCACCGATACCGCTGTACAAAAGAGCCGGCTCTTTTGCAAGGAGCGTATATCGGGCTAATGTCTCGGTGTGTGATTATGTCACCTACCAGCCCTGCTGCTGCCTTCCCCCGTGCACGCTACACTCTCCCCTGCCAGCCTCAAGTCCGCCCGGACTTGCTCACCAGGCTACAGACCGACGAGTGCGTGCCAGGGTACCTGCATCCCACTTCTCTGTCACCAATGTGGCGAACCTCAGTTCCAGCAGGCAGGCGCATCACAAAGTGGCCAAAAGAAATGGCTCCTGCCAACCCTGTGCATCACCTTAACCTCAACAGCTTCAGCCTCCACTCCTTCAATAACTCCTGTATAAGGTTCCTTATCATAGGAAACAATGCACCATCTTCCTAGGGGCTCATCATTAGCATCATCAACTGGACATACTGGAGTGTTTTGTTTTGGACCTTTGGTGTCTGTTTTCTGTCTGCCACAGGCATCTGGAATGTACATAGACCACAGCAGGAGCACACATCTGGTCTGCCACAGAAAGAGCTCAGAGCTCTACACTGTATTTTTTCCATAACAGTTGCTTAAAACATGATGGAATGTAAGAGTACCATGTACTGCAGGGAGCTATTTTGGCAGCATAGCATCTACTTTCTTAATGTCTTCTTCTGTGACATAAAACAACATAAGTAAGTAAAACAGAAGTAAGAGGAATCACAGCATCATAAAGAGCCCTTGCATTGGGGATATTTGACCCTTTGGACACCAGGGAATCTGCTTTTCATGTGATTAAAGCATCAACGCCATCTGCAGCTCCTTTTCCATGGCCGGCCTCTAGGAGAGTCCAGTTCACAGCACTGTATCCTTTTTGAAAGGGTAAAGTGCAAAGAAAGGGTTTATTTTTTTTCCCCACAGTATTGCATTGTTGGTCCATCACTTGTAAAGTAGAGCTTAGAGATGTCTGGATAATTTTCCTGTAGAATTTAAGAACAGGTTCAAGTTGTGCCTATATGGCAGCTGAAGCATGTCACATTGATGAAGATATGGTACAGAAAGATAGAGCACCATGAGTAGTGTATAAAACCCCATCATACAATGTAGCTTACTGATGTGAAGCGCCAAAGTGTGCTGGTTGCACTTCGGTGACATACTTGTATTGCCAGTTCTCTGCGTAATCAATGTGAAGAATGGCTTCATCAGACTGGAATGCAGCATGTAGTTTTCTCAGCTCTGAATACTGGTGATAAATGTTGTAATTGTGCGTGCATACTTTATCCTTAAAATCTTAAAGAAGTTGTTCTACTGTACCTTCTCGCCTTTCCTTTACTGTCATACTTACAGATATGTTTTCTCTTCTGTCTTTCTCACACCCTTCTCTCCACTGTACCCATTCATGCCACCATATACATTTTTCCAAGTTATTGCAGTCAAGTGACAGTGTTTTTTCACTGCAAGTACCACACTCTGGGTCCATGCAAGCCTTGCTTTTAGTTCTTTCAGTTCTTTTGTTGGTTTTTTTAATCTCTGCAATTGTTTTTTGTACCTGTCTGCCTTCTTTCTATTCATCTCAATTACTTCTTTTTGATAGTTTGGTATACCTTTGCTCTATCCTTGTTCACATACTTTCTGCCGCATTTCCTCAATTAAAGAATCTGCTGCACTACCTCCCTGTCTCATTTGATTAATCCTCCACCTTCTGCGTTGGTTTCGCTTTGACCTGCTTGAAATGTCATTTCTACTTGTCAGCTTGCCCTGTTTTTTTCTTCTTTCATATCTTTGCCGTTCCTGCCTCAGGTATTCCTCATATTTCTCTGGATCTTCTCTAAGTTTTTTCTCTGAAATGCCTATCTCTATCTGCAATACTTTGAGGCATTTTGTCTATTTCTTACTTTCTCTTTCTATGTTAGTCTAAAAAAAGTGTAAACACAGTAAAGCATTAGGCCAGGGTTAGAAACTAACAATATTGTGGTACTAGTCCAAAGGACTTTTGAAACTTGCTAGTCCTGATGTAAACTTACTAGTCCTTATGTGAAGTGCCTAAATTGGAATCAACAACAACAGCCTAAAAAAAGGCTTAAATTTTATTTTCCTAAAAACTAAACACTGTTATATATGTTTTGACCTCGTTAGTACAACCCTCTGATAATTACATCTTCAGTCTTTTTTATTTTGTGGGGGGGCTCGCAACCCGGTATAAATCGCCACATATTTGTACAATGACTTTACACTTACTTCAAAGATGCAACGTGTTTTAGTAAATTCAAACGCCCAATAAACTTCGCCTCCCGCGCAGAGGAAGAACACAAAGGTAAACGTCATATTAAGTGGGGAGATGAAGGGAGGCTTCAGTTCAGTTCCGAGTGACTGTTTTGTAAGCATTATGAATGCTTATACACCACTGCTACACCCTATTAGAAAATTAAACTTCCTGCATTTTTTTTAACGCAAGACAGTGAACGTTATGGTATATGTGTACATTTGTTTTACATACTCACCCAGAGGACTGCTGAGACACAGACATCAACTAGTCCTCATCAGATTTAATTCGCCTCGGGTGAGCGGGCCAGCAGGAGTTTCTAACCTTGATTAGGATATGCACTGGCTGGCCACTTTATTGTGTGCATTTCTACCCTATTAGATTTGGTGGGGTTGAGGCCTTTATTGCCCATTTTACCTCACATAACCCCCTTACTGACTAAATATTGTTAAATGGAGCAAAATATTTATATTATATATGAATTATTATTAATAGCCAAATATTTCAATCACAAGGTCATCTTACAAGGGAATATGTACCTCGAAATATAATCAATTTTCTAGGAATGCACATGGACTGTACTTAAAGGACATTGAATGCCCCACCCTAGTCATTCTGCATTCCAAGAAAATACTTTTGTGAAATACTGATGAGTGAATTTATATTTAACAATAACGTAGTATAAAGCATTTCTTAAAAGTGTCATTACCGTAACAGTTCAGTCATTACTGAAACAAAATAGGTTGTTACAGTAATTACAATTTAAAGCATTTTTATGAATTTATAAAAATCTGAGGCCTACACATTCTGACCTTGCCTAACTTTGAACGTATAAATCATGAACTAATTCTAACCTGTAATGATTTGTTTCGTAAAACACTTAAGCATAGCATAATAGCATGTATGGTAATGACACTTAATAAACCTAATCAACCTCATTTTCAGACACTTGAAGTGATTTTTTTAAAAGAAGTGTTTGAAACTGATCTACTCACTGTGTGGCCATGTTGGAAATGATGCAATCTCTTTTCATGATCACATGATCAAAGGTATATTTTCACTAGGGGGCAATACACTGTCTGTTAAGGTAATTACATTATCACAATCCTGGCAGCTTTGACGCATAGACGCATAGACCTGATCAGCCTCTGAACAAACTGCTGTGGGATGTTCCACCACTCTTCCTGTGCAGCTGGCGAAGGTTGGCTGGTTGTGGCTGTCTCCTGTGGATGGTGCTGGCGATTTGGTCCCACAAATGTTCTATTGGACTCAGGTCAAGAGAAAAAGCTGGCCACGGCAAGACCTTGACATTGTTTTCTTGAAGTCATGCAATTGTAATCCTAGCACTGTGTGGTCTTGCATTGTCTTTCTGGAAAATCGACACTTCTGGATTGGCTTGCAGGAATAGAAAACTGTTGCCTCAAGGACTTCGTCAACGTATCGCTGAGCAGTATGGTTGCCCTCAATCTGCACCAAAGGCGTTCTTGCATTAAAGGAGATTTCTCCCCACATCATCACACTTCCACCACCCCAATGCAACAGTCAGCATAATGCTCACCACAATGTGGTGGGCCTGTGTGGTGACCCTCTGCCTTCCAGGAAGTGGCCTGTCCCTCACAGAGACTAGTCTGCTGATTGTCATGCCGATAGCAACCAGATGATCTTCATTACTCAAGAGGGGCGATTGTATCTTTCATAAGAACATAAGAACATAAGAAAGTTTACAAACGAGAGGAGGCCATTCGGCTCATCTTGCTTGTTTGGTTGTTAGTAGCTTACTGATCCCAGAATCTCATAAAGCAGCTTCTTGAAGGATCCCAAGGTGCCAGCTTCAACAACATTACTGGGGAGTTGGTTCCGGACCCTCACAATTATCTGTGTAAAAAAGTGCCTCCTGTTTTCTGTTTTGAATGCCCCTTTATCTAATCTCCATTGTCAATACCTTTTAGAATTTTGAATGCTTGAATCAGATCACCGCGTAGTCTTCTTTGTTTACACAGAGAATTGTGAGGGTCTGGAACCAACTCCCCAGTAATTTTGTTGAAGCTGACACCCTGGGATCCTTCAAGAAGCTGCTTGATGAGATTCTGGGATCAATAAGCTACCAACAACCAAACGAGCAAGATGGACTGAATGGCCTCCTCTCATTTGTAAACTTTCTTATGTTCTTATGTTCTTAAGACTGAATAGATTAAATTCCTTTAGCCTGTCTGCATGTGACATGCCTTTTAAAACCGGGATAATTCTAGTCGCTATTCCTTGCACTCTTTCTAGAGCAGCAATATCCTTTTTGTAACAAGGTGACCAGAACTGAACACAATATTCTAGATGAGGTCTTACTAATGCATTGTAAAGTTTTAACATTACTTCCCTTGATTTAAATTCAACACTTTTCACAATATATCCAAGCATCTTCTTGGCCTTTTTTATAGCTTCCCCACATTGTCTAGATGAAGACATTTCTGATTCAACATAAACTCCTAGGTCTTTTTTATAGATTCCTTCTTCAATTTCAGTATCTCCCATATGATATTTATAATGCACATTTGTATTGCCTGTGTGCAGTACCTTACACTTTTCTCTATTAAATGTCATTTGCCATGTGTCTGCCCAGTTCTGAATGCTGTCTAGATCATTTTGAATGACCTTTGCTGTTGCAACCGTGTGCCATTTCTCCTTTTTTTGTGTCGTCTGCAAATTTAACAAGTTTGCTTACTATACCAGAATCTAAATCATTAATGCAGATCCCTTTAACACTTCTGCCTGCGTTATGCTAAAGTTATTTAAAACTGGATAGGAACAGGTCGACATGTGGGGCATGTTGTCTGTATCCTTCTTTGTAAAAACTTGTGAAAAGTAATAATTTAATATATTTGCTAATTTGTTTCTTCGTCTATGATTTTGCCATTTGTATCTCTTAGACATTTAACCTCCTCTTTGAATGTTCTCTTGCTGTTATAATATTGGAAAAAACATTTTGCTGAACACTGTCCTTGCGTTAATTAAAATCATGTCTTTTCGAATGGCTATTTAAACAGATTCTTAATCAACTAATTTTGGCAATTTTAACTCAACTCAAATAGCAAACACTGAGCACCTGGCGTTTTTATGAAATCACATGACTTGAGCTCAGTATTTTGTTATCCCAAGGAACAATAATACTCAAACAATTAACACATTTATCTGCTCATTATTTAAAATGTAAATAACATTATGTATGTGCCGAATGAGCTGTTGATGTAAAAGTTAGACTGTTGCGTTTTCATTGTGCATCAGTATATATATATATATATATATATATATATATATATATATATATATATATATATATATATATATATATATATATATATATATATACACACACACACATACACACACACAACAGTACATACACACTTTCCGACACTAATAATAATAATCATAATAATAGTAATACTAATAACAGGTATTATTATTATTATTATTATTATTATTATTATTATTATTATTATTATGCTACCTTTGCAAAATTATTTTACAAAGGTGTACTTGAGGTTACACTTCGGTGTAAAAAAATTGCAGTCAGCTAAAACAGGTGCATTTTTTCAGACGTTCGTGAAGAACAAACTTTGTCGCAGATCTATGCAGATTTACAAGAATGGCTGAACGCAGCTTCTACCTGCCCAATTTGAGCAGCCAGCATTGTGGGTGATGAAGGACGCGTTTCTCAGGAATGTACAGTAGTATTTCCGCAATTTTCATAACTAGTTTGGCGTCATCTTGCTATACAGTAAACGTCTATAATTGTTTTTGTAAGTATTGACCAGTTTAATAATGAACGAAATTAAAGCAACGGAGGTCAATAAAAAGGATGAAGTTGTCAGTAACAAAAATCAGAAAGACGAACACGACTGGGCTGCGGCTAAGGCTTTCTATGATAACCTGGGATCTACAAAGAGACCCAGACCTGTAAGTTTAAACTACATTAAGTTATTATATATAGCACATATTTTTTGTTTGTTTGCTTTAATTTTCCTTTTTAAAGAAAGTATATTTTGTTCCAATTTCTCCTACTACTACAGCCCAAACCCCAAAACGCTGTCACGATCGCTGTATCTTCACGGACACTGTTCAATATGGTCAAAGAAAGACAATTCTACGAAGATGACGGTTTGGAAAAATATGTGGCGTACCAACTAGAGCACGAAAATGAGCCCCTGATGCCAGGAGCAGCTTTTTCGTTTGTAAAGGTATGTTGGTACAGCCCGGACTAGGAAAGTATGTGCTTCCTATACTTCATTGATATCTTACATAGCATTCCTTTTGTGATTCCTGCTGTGTACTTGTATTATCTTTCACATCCGTCTAAACTGACACTGGCATCTGTGTAACTTTTATAAAGCTGCAAATGTGCAACGTCAGCAGGTGAATAGAATAGAAAGGCCTCGATTTTTAAAGATCTTAGTTCAGCACTTTCTTTTGTTAAAATTGGGCTTAGTTCTTAATGTGGTTTAATTTAAACTATGAATGCATTCCCAAATTCTCTCCAGTTCACGCCTATATATGGTTATCAAGACCTGTCAGAAGTCAACCTAGTATGGCATGTTTGTTGTTTTTGGAACAAAGGAAAAACACAACGTCCCACTGTACACCTTCAACAGTGATTCCATAACATGCGGACAGGGCACTGTGTTGAATGCATAACAACTTACATGTTTCATGTAAAATGATATCTAGGACTGTACAAGTCTATTTTTGAACTGCAAAAAAGGTGTCATCTGAATACTGTGATTGATTAGTAGGAACTGAAAGTCCACATAAACTAACTGTACAGTCATATCAAAAGCATTGGTAAGTAACCTTTCCTTTATTGATCTCCATAAAAATTAAAAACTGCTAGCATGAAAAAATACAGTGCATGAAAATAGCACTAATGCTAGTGGGAGGTATAAATGCACCATTAATATGAACAGTACTGTACTGCACTTTACATCTTAATTAGGAATCTAAAGGGATTATATAAATTGGCCAGATTTATTACATTTTGGAAGGAAAACAACAAACAGCATAATTGTATTTTTTTTAACAAGAATGGGCAGGTTTAGCAGGTTTAACTCCTTCACATGGTATGCATTTGTCTTTCACAGGCAATAATGACAGTTAACGCCCGCTTACGGGAACTGTATCCTGATAGCGAGGAATTGTTTGATATTGTTCTGATGACTAACAACCACGCCCAGGTTGGAGTGCGGCTCATTAACTGCATCAACCATTATGGTATGTATCCCTTGGGTGGGTCTATTCAGTTAATATGGGAGGCTGTGTGGGAGGCAGTGGTTAAAGAAAAGGGCTTGTAACCAGGAGGTCCCCGGTTCAAATCCCACCTCAGCCACTGACTCATTGTGTGACCCTGAGCAAGTCGCTTAACCTCCTTGTGTCTTTTGGGTGAGACGTAGTTGTAAGTGACTCTGCAGCTGATGCATAGTTCACACACCCTAGTCTCTGTAAGTCACCTTGGATAAAGGTGTCTGCTAAATAAACTTATAATAATAATATAAACAGTAGCTTTTTGTGTTGCAACATATACCTGATTAATTCTCCAGACTGAACATTTTTCTGTCGTAGTAAAAGACTAAAGGCCTCTAAACACCAGACGTGATGCGGTAAGCAAATGTGTCGTACAAAAAAAAAATAAAACATGTATTTTTTATATGAGCCTTTCACACTGCCTGCGATGCGACAGGTGACACTGAAGCAACACTAAAGCGGTGTGGAAAAAATAGGATTGGTGTCTATTTTTGCCATTTTGTCATGCAGCAGCTAGGGAACTGACAAATGAGGAACAGCGTCCCATGTGCGCCTTCAGTAAACAATGGCGGTAGAAAAATTATTCTTGCAGTATCAAAATACCTGGAGCTGTACAATAGAGGACACAAAAATTATAAAGACACAGCAATGAGGAAGAATATCTGGCAGTCCATTTCCAGGGAATTGGATATAGCTGGTGTGTATGATTCGTTTACCTTTACGGAAATAAGTGTTCTGAAAAGCTATTATGTATTCTACATTTGTATTAGCTGTATAACAGGACTATCATATGTGTGATTTTTTCCAGCTGATAATACAATCAGAGGAGAGTCACCTATCACATCGCGTGCGTTCCTGTCACCACTGGTGTGAAAGGTAGTGTCGTAGTGAAAGTAGCATTTTATCACAGGACAAATCGCATCGTGTTCGGTGTGTGGAGACCTTAAGTCTTAGAGCCAGCTGTTTATTTAGCTGTGTGGTAAGGTCTGTATAACTATATTCAGTAACGTAAAATATTATGCTTTTGGCAATTGTGTAGCTCCTAGGAGGGAGCCAGTATGGCAGCAACAGCTGCACTTATTTAAGTGTCATAAATGTGCAAATCAGGTGAGTCTGGACCACACCTTTTTCACAAAATATGCTACAGGTAACACACAAGGTGAAGGTGCACAAGTAGCTAAATATTTATAGACTATAAGGTGGTTGCATGGCAACAAACACAATCTGTAGCAGCTGATTACTTTGGCTGAAGATGTGACTGATATATTTGCTCACAAGCTGTTGTCAAGAGATTTTCCTTTTGTCTAATAAAAACAAATGTGCTTCTGTTTTGCTCCTTAAATTTAATACTCAGCATTAGAAGGAATGTCAGTCTAGATAGTTCATGACAAACATGAGAGTTTCTTTTATATCCTTTTCCAGGGAGTGGCCAACACATACAGTATTGATAGATGCTATGAATTTCAACCTTTTAACTGCTGCTGCATAATATACAGTACTGTGCAAAAGTTTTAGGCAGGTGTGAAAAAATGCTGTAAAGTAAGAATGCTTTCAAAAATAGACATGTTAATAGATTATATTTATCAATTAACTAAATGCAAAGTGAGTGAACAGAAGAAAAATCTAAATCAAATCCATATTTGGTGTGACAAACCTTTGCCTTCAAAACAGCATCAATTCTTCTAGGTACACTTGCACAAAGTCAGGGATTTTGTAGGCATATAGTCAGGTGTATGATTAAACAATTAGACCAAACAGGTGCTAATGATCATCAATTCAATATGTAGGTTGAAACACAATCATTAACTGAAACAGAAACAGCTGTGTAGTTGGAATAAAACTGGGTGAGGAACAGCCAAACTCAGCTAACAAGGTGAGGTTGCTGAAGACAGTTTACTGTCAAAAGTCATACACCATGGCCAGACTGAGCACAGCAACAAGACACAAGGTAGTTATACTGCATCAGCAAGGTCTCTCCCAGGCAGAAATTTCAAGGCAGACAGGGGTTTCCAGATGTGCTGTCCAAGCTCTTTTGAAGAAGCACAAAGAAACGGGCAACGTTGAGGACCGTAGACACAGTGGTCGGCCAAGGAAACTTACTGCAGCAGATGAAAGACACATCATGCTTACTTCCCTTCGCAATGGGAAGATGTCCAGCAGTGCCATCAGCTCAGAATTGGCAGAAAACAGTGGGACCCTGGTACACCCATCTACTGTCTGGAGAAGTCTGGTCAGAAGTGGCCTTCATGGAAGACTTGCGGCCAAAAAGCCATACCTCCGATGTGGAAACAAGGCCAAGCGACTCAACTATGCACGAAAACACAGGAACTGGGGTGCAGAAAAATGGCAGCAGGTGCTCTGGACTGATGAGTCAAAATTTGAAATATTTGGCTGTAGCAGAAGGCAGTTTGTTCGCCGAAGGGCTGGAGAGCGGTACACGAATGAGTGTCTGCAGGCAACAGTGAAGCATGGTGGAGGTTCCTTGCAAGTTTGGGGCTGCATTTCTGCAAATGGAGTTGGGGATTTGGTCAGAATTAATGGTCTCCTCAATGCTGAGAAGTACAGGCAGATACTTATCCATCATGCAATACCATCAGGGAGGCATCTGATTGGCCCCAAATTTATTCTGCAGCATGACAACGACCCCAAACATACAGCGAAAGTCATTAAGAACTATCTTCAGCGTAAAGAAGAACATGGAGTCCTGGAAGTGATGGTATGGCCCCCACAGAGCCCTGATCTCAACATCATCGAGTCTGGGATTACATGAAGAGAGAGAAGCAACTGAGGCTGCCTAAATCCACAGAAGAACTGTGGTTAGTTCTCCAAGATGTTTGGGCCAACCGACCTGCCGAGTTCCATCAAAAACTGTGTGCAAGTGTACCTAGAAGAATTGATGCTGTTTTGAAGGCAAAGGGTGGTCACACCAAATATTGATTTGATGTAGATTTTTCTTCTGTTCACTCACTTTGCATTTTGTTAATTGATAAATATAAACTATTAACATGTCTATTTTTGAAAGCATTCTTACTTTACAGCATTTTTTCACACCTGCCTAAAACTTTTGCACAGTACTGTATCTTCTTCTTAAGCAATAGGTTAAATCAAATCAAATATATTGACAGCAAATATAACAGGAGTAAGAATTTGTTAATGGGAAGATAATGTGGTTCTTCTTTATTTATTCTTCTTTATTGAGTCATGCCCAGCCCCCACCTTCTAAAATGGCCTTTTACTAACAGTGGAGGGGGGTTAATATATGGTCTTAGAAGGCAGAAGGACTTGCTGAACTGTTTTCCATGTGAATTTGGCTGAATAAAATGCGATGGGGAAAATGTTTTATTAATCATCAGTATTTGGTACAATTTAAAAATCAGCCATATTGACTTCAGCCATCCTATTTTGTTTCTCATATAACCCACATCAACAGAATGTAGTCATTTTAGTATATGCTGTTGCTGACACTAATTTATCTTTGTTTTGTCTATTATAGATTTAACAATTGAGAGATTCTGTATGACTGGTGGAAAAAGCCCCATTGGTTACCTGAAGGCTTACCTTACCAACCTCTACCTCTCAAATGATTCTGAAAAAGTACAGGAGGCGATAGAAGAAGGTATGAAAAAGTGTCAGGTTGAAGTATCCTTTTGCAGTATTCCTCAGGAAAGATCTGTTAAAGGATATCATTTACAGTCTTTTCAGAAAAAAAGCAATGGTGGTGGTGATGTTGTTGTTAATGTTATTCATCTTTATCATAAAAAGCCATATTTTATTGAAATACACCTAAAAGTATATTGCTTTGTGGCAATGTGCCCCGCCCCTGTGTGCATGTGTGTGTTATATGTTGCATGTTGCATGTGTTAATGTTGGTGTATAGCGATTGGTACACGGGATATAAGCGGGTCTGTGTTTCACGTGTGTTTAAAAATGTATAATTGTAATATGTGAGGCACGAGGTTGCACTTAATTAATTCACGTGCTGGGATTCAAGTAAATAATTAATTAGTAATTGAATCCCAGCACAACAGTATATATAGATGCACAATTCACTCACTCGTGGTTGTGTGTTCGGTGAGTGGAGAACGGGTGTGGAGAGGAGGTATAAATATGATAATAATAAGTGTTTCACTCACCGTTTGTCTGTCTGTTTACTGTTTAGTCCGTTTTGTTTATCTCTTTTATTTTGGCGAAAGTGCCGTGTCGTGTTTCTGTTTTGTGTACATACCTTTTATTTTCTGTTTTGATTATTAAACGCTGAGCGCCATCACGCGCTCAGCTTCACCAAAACCCCATCTCTGTTATTATTTATTTCCTGGCTCTGGTCTGACGTCACCCACTGCTGCCGTCTTTGTGACACGTGGTGTCCTGCGTGGGATTACCAGCGCCTCCTAGACGCAGACCAGAGCAGGAACCGAAATTTGTTGTTTAAAAAACGGAAAAAAAAAAAAAATGACAATGGCAGAAGACGCCATCAAACTGCGGGACTGGGTCCTGGAAAATGCTGGGCTGGAGGCCCAGTCTATGCCCATAGCCATCCGGATCCTGTGGCTGATGGACAGGGAGAGATGGGAGGCGTATGAGGGGGAACACACCCCAAACTCCCTGGAGGAAGGTGTGGAGTTGGTCCTCAGCTACCTGGAGGCAGCTATAAGTGAAACAGCAGCCCAGGTAGCAGGATCTCCAGCAGGAGGATTCATGGCCAGCTGCACCTTCCTAGAGATTGGGGAGGAGCCTGAGCGTCCACAGCCCAAGCGGGAGGAGCCTGAGCGTCCACAGCCCAAGCGGGAGGAGCCCGAACGTCCTACGCCTGAGTGGGAGGAGCCCGAACGTCCTACGCCTGAGTGGGAGGAGCCCGAACGTCCTACGCCTGAGTGGGAGGAGCCCGAACGTCCTACGCCTGAGTGGGAGGAGCCCGAACGTCCTACGCCTGAGTGGGGGGAGCCCGAACGTCCACAGCCCAAGAGGGGGGAGTCGGTGCGTCCACAGCCCAAAAGGGAGGAGTCGGTGCGTCCACAGCCCAAAAGGGAGGAGTCGGTGCGTCCACAGCCCAAAAGGGAGGAGTCGGTGTGTCCACAGCCCAAAGAGAGGGAAGTCGGGGCTTCCACAGCCCTAGGACCCAAGCTGCCAGCAGAGGGAGAATGCCTGCTGGTTCCACCTCCACCAGCAGAGGAAGAATGCCTGCTGTCCCCGTGTCCACCAGCAGAGGAAGAATGCCTGCTGTCCCGTGTCCACCAGCAGAGGAAGAATGCCTGCTGTCCCGTGTCCACCAGCAGAGGAAGAATGCCTGCTGTCCCCGTGTCCACCAGCAGAGGAAGAATGCCTGCTGTCCCCGTGTCCACCAGCAGAGGAAGAATGCCTGCTGTCCCCGTGTCCCCAGCAGAGGGTGAATGCCTGCTGGGTTCCCATCCACCAGCAGAGTGTGAGCGTCTGCTGGTATCGCTTCCCCACCGTCACCACTGGAGGAGAGGAACAGGAGCTGCCTCTGCCTCCACCACAGTCCCCTGCAAGAGCGGAGAGCCACACCAGTCCCCTGCAAGAGAGGCGGAGCCGCACCAGTCCCCTGCAACAGTAGGAGACCACACGCTGCTCGCACCTCCATCGCCAGGAGACTGCACGCTGCTCGCACCTCCATCGCCAGGAGACTACACGCTGCTCCCACCTCCACCGCTTCCTCCACTAGGAGCAGAGCAGCAGGAGCTGCCTCTGCCTCCGCCACCGCCCGAGCAGAGGAGCAGGAGCTGCCTCCGACACTTTCAGGAGCAGAGCAGCAGGAGCTGCCTCTGCCTCCACCACCACCAGGAGCAGAGCAGCAGGAGCTGCCTCTGCCTCCACCACCTCAACCGCTTCCACCAGGAGCAGAGCAGCAGGAGCTGCCTCTGCCTCCTCCACCAGCAGAGGGTGAGTACCTGCTGGTTCCACTTTCATTGTCGTGGGAGGACTGCTTGCCCCTCCCACCTCCGCCAGCAGAAGGTGAATACCTGCTGGTTCCGCCTTCATTGTCGTGGGAGGACTGCTTTCCCCTCCCACCTCCACCAGCAGAGGGTGAATACCTGCTGGTTCCGCCACCGCCAGGAGGAGAGCAGCAGGAGCTGCCTCTGCCACCGCCAGGAGGAGAGCAGCAGGAGCTGCCTCTGCCTCCGCCACTGCCAGGAGCAGAACAGCAGGAGCTGTCTCTGCTTCCCGCACCTCCACCACAGGGAGTACGGTGGCGGAGCCCCAGAAAGGGGAGCTACCGGCTACAAAGACAGGGGAGAGGTCAGGAGACCACTTTCCCCAGCAGCAGTTTCGCTGCAGGAGTTCTTGTGGCCGGAGCCCCACAGGAGGGAGCTACCGGCTACGAAGAAAGGGGAGAGGTCAGGAGACCAGCATCCCCAGCAGCAGTTTCGCTGCAGGAGGGGACCAGCATGCTGTCAGCCGTGCCATTACGGCAGGGGTGCTGACAGCATGGCCAGCCATGGGCCCACTGAAGCCTCCCTTCCCAGCCCGAGACTTTGTCCTGGACTGCTGGGTTTTAAGGGGAGGTGGCCGTTGAGGCCATGTGTGCTGCACAAGGGGGTATATGTGGCAATGTGCCCCGCCCTGTGTGCATGTGTGTGTTATATGTTGCATGTTGCATGTGTTAATGTTGGTGTATAGCGATTGGTACACGGGATATAAGCGGTCTGTGTTTCACGTGTGTTTAAAAATGTATAATTGTAATATGTGAGGCACGAGGTTGCACTTAATTAATTCACGTGCTGGGATTCAAGTAAATAATTAATTAGTAATTGAATCCCAGCACAACAGTATATATAGATGCACAATTCACTCACTCGTGGTTGTGTGTTCGGTGAGTGGAGAACGGGTGTGGAGAGGAGGTATAAATATGATAATAATAAGTGTTTCACTCACCGTTTGTCTGTCTGTTTACTGTTTAGTCCGTTTTGTTTATCTCTTTTATTTTGGCGAAAGTGCCGTGTCGTGTTTCTGTTTTGTGTACATACCTTTTATTTTCTGTTTTGATTATTAAACGCTGAGCGCCATCACGCGCTCAGCTTCACCAAAACCCCATCTCTGTTATTATTTATTTCCTGGCTCTGGTCTGACGTCACCCACTGCTGCCGTCTTTGTGACATGCTTACAGTGTAACCTGGAAATAGTCTGACAGACCTTTGCACAGCTAAACCACAAAAGACTTGCTGTAATACACAAGCAGCAAATATCGACCCATGTAATTCAGCAGCCACTTTAGCCACTTCACTGCCACTAAATGTACCATGTAGCTGTACTTCCTCATCAATTAAAGTAAAACCATTTAAATTGCATTTATTAATTAACCATTTACATGACTGCTAGTTATCTGCACCCAACTATGTCCCTGCTTAAATGTTACCGTTGTTATTCTCATCTCCTGTCAGAAGCATCTGAATGTGAAAACAGCAAAAGCAAAGAGTGATCAAGAGGGATCTGAATCATTTATAGACTGTAATATTGGTCTTTCTGTGCTTTGCATTGGCAATCCACACCCATCTGTGAAGCAAAGGAAGGAAATGCCTCAGGAGAGGGGGCTATGTGATTACACCCACAATATGTAGTAACGCAGCTCAAAACTGTTTCACAATTAACTGTCCCTTTACAATCACCACTGAAGTAATTAGTTAACTTTTATAATTTCCACTAATGTTTTATCTGGAGTACAGCACACTGACACCATTCTTGAGGTATTGGTTGAAATCTGCCCGCTACTTCCCAACAATTGTAGCAGCACCCTAGTACAGAGACTATGGCAGTTGCCAATCATTGCTTAGCTTCTGAGATAGACAAGGCCAGAATCCATGGCGGAATGGCAGGCAAATGGCCTCATGAAGAGTAACAGTGTATCTCCTTTTCTCCAGGTATTGCAGCTGCCACCATGTTCAATGTTGAAAAAGAAATCCAACTGCGTGATGATCAGCTGAGGATTGCTTTTGATGGGGATGCTGTTCTCTTCTCTGATGAATCAGAACAAATTGTGAAGGAACATGGATTAGACACATTTTTTGAACACGAGAAAAAATTAGAGAACAAACCTCTGGCACAGGTAGAGTACATTTATTTTAATTCAACAACAGTGAACAAATTGGGTCAATTTCATCATTGCAACATAAACTGGTTTATATATCAACATAGACTGGTTTCATAGTTCATTGACTGGTTTCAAACAGGTCTAAAATAAACCAGTAAGTGGGTCTTGTTAAGGCACTTAATTGGCGTATGTGTTTAGACCTGTACAATGGTCTAACTGGGATTGAACCAGACCAAGTTTGGTTTGCTTGCTAAACATCAATGTGAACAACTGCTCTGTCCTTTTGCACATAGGAAACGAACTATACAAGGTAACCTGACTAGGAAGTAAACATTTTGCACATAGTTTAGTTCATTTTCTGAGGAAACAAGTAGAGCAAAAAACTAAAAATGTCTTTGGCAACTACATTAGGGTTACCAGACATCCTGGGAAAAATGGTTTCAGCCTTAATTATTTGTCCCAGTCGGAAACAGTAAAATTGTTAATCATCCCGATTTTGCTATTGTGTATATATATATATATATATATATATATATATATATATATATATATATATATATATATATATTTTTTTTTTTGAAGTAATGAGTTGTTGTCATCTGAAATAAATTCACCCGATGTTTAATTTTTAAACTATTACTGAGTTGCTATGGGGTCAGTGAATTGAAGAAAAGAAAAAAAAAGCGCCCCAGTTTTTCACTGTGGAAATCTGGACAGTGTGAGAAAATGAAGAAATTTGGTCAGACACCAAAATTCAAGCCGAACTGGACAAAACACAAAAATAGTAAAATATATTCAGTCTTTTCTCAAATTACTTTAATGCAAACAGTAGGAGAACCGTGCAGAATTGCGTAAACTGCATTATTCTCCTACTGTAGGCATTCAATACATGTATTAATTAAATTAGCGAAGTGCTTCCCCAGTGCTTTCTTCCACATATGTAAGAATCTAAAACATGCTTTATTAAAAACCGGAGCACTACATCAATACCTGCCATCTTTCAATATACCTTGCAGGATATTTTAAACATCTTGTTCACACACCATATAAACTAATCAAGTTCACTTGAAAACTGCAATGTGAACATAAATGGACTCGGTCTTGAAACAAATTGGAAAAGGACCAAGAAAAATGACTTTAGTTTCCTTCCGAACAAACTCGTCCTTTTGCTCGCACCTATTGATACATTGTTTCGAACTAAACGAACCAGAGTATGTCTGTTTGAAACTGACCCCAGTGTGAATGCAGCCTTAGTCAGTTGAGCGTTGTAATTGACCAATTGGGTTCAATTCTATAAAAGGTGAGGCATCTGGCATAAAAGGCATCTCGCCCTGGGTAAGGGCGTCTTCTAAGAAATAAATAATAATAATCTTTCTCCTGTTCATTTTTCTCTACTGAAGACTTAGCAGGGTTTAGAATACAATGAAAGCATCATTCAAATAACCTCAGACTGTAATTTGAGAAGAAAACAAATAACATGTATATGCAGTTCTATGTTTAAGTAAAGAACTTTTCATTTTTTTCAGGGTCCCCTGAAATGCTTTTTGGAGGCTCTGGGAAAACTCCAGCGAAAATTCTACGCAAAAAATGAGCGTATGGACTGCCCAATCAGGACCTACCTGGTGACTGCAAGGAGTGCTGCAAGTTCAGGGGCCAGAGCACTGAAGACCCTGAGGAGTTGGGGCTTGGAGATTGATGAGGCACTTTTCCTGGCTGGGGCCCCCAAGGGGCCACTTCTGGAAAGGATCCGCCCTCATATCTTCTTTGATGATCAAATGTTCCACATTGAGGGTGCTCAACAGCTGGGTACCATTGCTGCACATGTGCCTTATGGAATTGGTCAGAAGTACAACAAGGGCAAGCTTAAAGAGGAGAGTCCTAAAAAGAAGTAACAGACCAAGGGTGTAGGTTAATGATTCAGAGAAACTGCAATTATATTCTCTACTGGTTTTAAATGGGAAAACAGCTGTCTTTCTGTGGGAATTTCCTATTCCTATGCGGGTGTTGCTTTTAAATTTCACTTTTTTCCCCCTGACATTTCGGTTAACATACTTACTTTGAATTTAAACACAGAACCTTGACAAGATAATTGTCAAGATGATGTTAATGATTTAGCTGCCTTATCAGTCTGCATTATAAAGCAAAAATATCCTTTGGAATGCCCATGACAGTATAAGTTGTAGACGTCTACCAAACAACAATGCAAGCAACGTTATAAAAGTCCCTCTGCATATTACATTTGCAGATCCTGTCTATGATGTCTAGCACTAGGGGTATGCTGCTCCTCTATTTAGAGGCATAAATATTGGGTGAAAGAACTTGTACATGGGATGTGTTTATTCTAAAGCCCTAAAGATAGCATATGTTAAAATCAGCGTAGAGTAGTTGGGCTGCATTATGTTTAAAGCACAGTGCAACTTGTCGAAGATAGTCTCAATCTTGAATTCTCTTTATTCCTTTAAAGACTCTTGTGCCTACTTTTAGTACGCATTTTGTATTTCATTTTGACTTTATAGCCCCATATCTACAATAGTAAGAAAAAAACTATATATAATCATGCTGTTCATGTGTGCTTTAGTGCAAGTTGCACAGTACAATGCTGCAACACCATGCATTTTAACTTAGTGAGCCATCTGTTTGTATTAATAGCCAAAGATACATCAGGGGTAGTTAAGGTCGTTGGAATAGATTCCATGAAGTCTATACTCAGATAGCCAATACCACCCAACCACGGTAAATTCTTCCTGGTGTGTCTGATCCTACATTATTTAACTTTTTTTTTTTTTTACAGTTTGTCTTTAGTCGTTCAGTAGTACAGCTAGTCTGCTATACATGCAGCAAAGGAAAAAACAAACTAATTTCAATTAATTTAGTTTTTTTAAAAAGTTTTTGTATTGTCTAGAATACATTACAGGTTGTTAATTTCTTGCTGCACTACTTAACTGCTCTTTGCGGCCCAATTTTGTAAACTGAGTGAAGCTTACCTCATAATGCTGAAATAGTGATTTAGTTGGAAGTTTGTGAATTATCAGCAGGGTGATACAGATTTCAGTGCATGGTGGTATGTTGTACTGTCGGCCTTTTTATACCATGAAAAGAAATGACTTCTGTTGGTGAAAAAGCAAAATGGATAGTTTGTCTGCAATTTCTTGTTAGCAAATGCAAATTGTACATTTTAAGGATGTATGTATGCATCATGTGTTAATGTGCAGTTGACTTGCCCCTTTCAATTTTTTCTATAATGTGAAAGAAATAATAATAATAATAATTTGCATTTAAACAAAATTAGGATATGCTAAAAGTTGTAAAAATATTTCATAGTTTGTTTAATTATGTTTTTAACAAACTGGGAATAGATACTTTAAAGTTAAAAACTGGGGGTTGTTATTGTGACTACATCAAGAATTGGGCCTTTTATGTCCACATGCTGTAGTTTTAGACCTTAATGAATTGTGTCAAGACGTTATTTAAACAAAGCACACACTTACGTTTCTTATAAAATATTTTAAAACAGTTTCTCATCAGCTGAACCACATCTAAAAATCTATTTTGTATTCAACACTTTATTTTTCCAAGTTTTGTATTGTGGTGTCTTGGTGAAGAATGTAACACATGTTTATGTGCAGTGCTGTATTCTGTAGTATGTGTGCTGGATAAATATTGCTGTCAGTTTTATTTTTTCCTTATATGCTTTTACTGCAATAAAGCTGGTTTGAAGTACAATCTGTGTGGTAAATATCATTTTAATGTGTTTTCAATTTTATCCGCATATGGATGATAAATATCCATGATGCAAATATAGAGAAAGCACCATTCATACCAGCTTGTTGGGAACCGCTCAGCCAATAGTGATTAAATATGTGGCAGGACCACATATTTTGGAGGCAGTGTGGTCCAGTGGTTAAAGTCCTCTGCTTGTAACCAGAAGGTCACCGATTTATATCCTACCTCTGCCACTGACTGACTTACTGTGTGACCCTGAGCAAGTCACTTAACCTCCTCGCGCTCCATCCTGCAGATGAGATGTTAAATCAATGTCCTATTGTAAGTGACTCTGCATATAATGCACAGTTCACAGCCTACCTCTGTAAAGCACTTTGTGATGGTGGTCCACTATGAAAGGCACTATATAAAAATAAAGCTATTATATACTATTATTATTATGTCTATAACCAATACCCCACCAGGATGAACCAGGATTAGTTTTTTAACCATTTTAGAGCACTGGGGAATCATCCTGTATTGCACCAACCTATCTGTATTTATCCAGGGATTAACCTTAAAATATGAGGTTGATAGACTCCAGGAGGCTTGAAAGCACCCCCCTGGATCTTATTTCTTCTACTTATAAAAAGAAAACGCTATTAAATACAGTTTTGTTAAGTGCGATTAGCGGGTTGTCAAAGTTTTGATTAGGTCCCAGCCCTAGTTCAAAAACCAACATTTCTCACCTTCATATGACATATATCATTACAACTTTAAATGGCTTATAGTTTGGGTGTCCCTGTGCTTGTGGTAGCACACATCTTTCTTATTACAATGTGCACTAAAAAATATCCTACTCAATGTTATTTATTTTATTAGAAAATAGTTACATTTTTGGAATAAAACCAGTGCAAAACCGATTTCACACTAAACTAATTTGCATGTATAGCATTCGAAATGGTAACTTCAGCAGAGGCATCTAAATATGTGTACTACATATACTTAATTAGACGAGTATGTGACTTTTGAAATATATAATGTTTATGACAGTTTTTAAGGACGCTAGCTCCAGATAACTACTCCACCCTGCTCTAGGCCAGCCTCTTTTTCGCAAAGGCTTTCGGGACTTGCAGTTTTTCTCAGTATTTTTCTTTTTTTATTATTATTGTTTTTTTTTGGTTGTTTTTTTTGACATACTGTCTAGCTTGCTTCCAGCTAGGTCCTGGTTAACATTAATTTCGCGTATTGATGTCCACAGCGGTGCTTATATTGCGCTTTATTGGGCGGCGGAGTTCTCTTCGCTCGCCGGTACTTCTCCAGAGGTTCTACTCATATTATACATTATTCTGTCGGGTTGATGCGTGGCAAGACTGTTATCGTGACTGGAGCCAACAGCGGGATCGGCAAAACCACAGCAGTCGAGTTATTGAAGCTTGAGGCCCGTTTGATCATGGCGTGTCGAGACCAGCAGAGGGCCGAGGAAGCAGCCAGGGAACTGCGTCAGGAGGCCGGCCCAGAACAGGGGGAAGTAGTTATCAAACATCTGGATTTGACGTCCTTAAAATCTGTTCACAGTTTCTGTGAGGAAGTTATCAAGGTACAGTGCTTGTATGACAAATTGAGTTATATTACTATTAGTACTGTGTCGAGTTGACCACATGTTAATAGTATACTAGTAGTAGACTAAAATTTAGTTTGATTAAATTACATACAGGACCCTACCTGTCAAAAATATGTGTATACAACTTTATTTTCTAAGATACTGAGGTAAACACGCCCTAAAAGCGTTTATTTTGGTAAATTAGAGAACGTTCATTTTCCCATTCTCGTGCCCAGAGATGATTCTGGGAATTTAATTGTAGACATTATACAAAATGCTGTCCTGTTATGATCACTTTTCTCAAGTTTTCAGATCAGGCACTGTAGTTACCACAGAGAAAAAAAAGTGGTCAATGGAAATGTTTTACAAGGACCATTTTGAGTAATTAAATCGAGTTGGCCATTCATAAAAACTTTTTTTTTTGTAAACATTCTTTAAAAACATTCCTTAAGAATGTTTCTGGAATAGAGCCCCTTTTTCTCTGAAGGTACAGTACAACAACCTGGGTAATCGAGTCTGCTAAGAAATAAAATAAATAACAATACAAAGTACATGCAGTCGCAGAGAAAAGTATTGGCACCCTACACAATATCATTAAAAAAATATTTAAGACAGAATGGGCCCCGATTTCATCAAGAAGATGAAACATACTGGATAAGAATTATCATAATTGTCTGACATCCGTAATAAAAGCAAAAGGAGGACACGCGAAATACTAAAGCAGGAGTGCCAAATACGTTTGTTATAAACTAATACTTTGTTACATTTTTTTTTCTAAAGATTATTTGTGAAATTGCTAGAAATTGTGTATGTTATTTTATTTTACAAAAAAAGTGGTTAAAGTTTACTAAATACTTGTCTTTAATCTGTTACCTTGAATTATTGTATAATAAGCATAGGGAGCCAATACCGTACTTTTTTTCTGCAACAATATCCTTTCAGTTTTGGTCTGCATATTTTACGATCCTTCAATCTTATTCTGCAGTTTTAAGTGGGAGTCCTTACTGGCATATGGGTATCTTGTAAATTGAACACACTGGAATTAAAATGTTTGAAATGAATGACAAATCTTTTAAAATATGTTATTACGGGCCCAACATTGTTTTTTGCTGTGGTGAGTCATAATCACAAATAACATGGTTTATATATAAACATGCAATGTAATTAAATAATATACTGGAAGCCACAGTGACAATGACATTACAATAGAAAGAGAAAAGCTGCTAAACCTTCAGTGTCTAGTTTCCAGATGTCTTGTTTCCAGAATTCACACTAATGTCACAGACTACCTAATGTTATCTTAGGTAAGACTAGTGCTAATCAGGGTCTGTGAAACCAGCGGTAAAATAAACTAAACAAAGTACACAACCATTTCATCCAATTACATTACCATCTGCAGTAAACACCTGGATATGTACACGTTTAGACGTCATATATAACTAATGTTTCATTTGATTTTGTTTCTGCAGGAAGAACATCAAGATTAGATGTTCTCATAAACAATGCTGGAATCTACCAGTGCCCATATACAAAAACAGAAGATGGGTTTGAGATGCAGTTAGGCGTTAACCATTTGGGACATTTCCTTCTGACCCACCTTCTCCTTGATCTCCTAAATAAATCTGCCCCCAGCAGGATTGTGGTGGTGTCTTCCAAGCTTTACAAATACGGGGAGATCAACTTTGATGACCTAAACAGCGAGCAGAGTTATAACAAAAGCTTTGCCTACAGCAGGAGTAAGCTTGCCAATTTGTTATTCAGTTATGAACTGGCAAAACACTTGGAAGAAACCGGAGTAACTGTAAATGCTGTAACTCCGGGAATAGTTAGAACAAACCCTCGTAGGCATATTAATATTCCTTTGCTTGCCAAGCCTCTATTCAATTTAGCATCTTGGGCGTTCTTTAAAACCCCACTAGAAGGTGCCCAGTCCTCCATTTATTTAGCCTGTTCTCCAGATGCAGAGGGGGTCTCTGGAAAGTGTTTTGCAAACTGCAAAGAGGAGGAGTTATTGCCAAAAGCAGTAGATGATTCAGTTGCAAGGAAACTGTGGGATTTAAGTAAAGTTATGTTGGGACTCACAAAATAAGAATTATGAAGTTCCATAATTGTGCGTTGCTGGCAAAAAATAATACAAATCCATCCAAGTGCTATTATATTTCAGTGAATGAGATAAATAATAATTGCTCTGTGCATTATGTCATGTATTTAGGATTTTCTGAGGTGTAAAAAATAATACTGTGCTGAATTTAAGATAAACATAATGAAGCATTAACTAATCTTTTTTTTTGTAAGGGATTTTGATTATTTAATGCCTTGAATTGAGAGCTAACCATTACACGTGGTGGAAAAAATTGCCTTTTAATTTATCGCTTTTTTTCTTTTTTTAAATGTATACCTACAGTAAACCACCTGCAATGTGTTGTTCATTGCCTACAGTATGTAGGCAATGAACAATTTCACTAGATAGTCTAGTATTCCTACTTCTGCAGCGATGTATAGTATTTGCCTTACACAGTGTATGTTCGGTGTAAAAACAGTATTAGAATTAATAATGAATTAAATGTGGGGATGAATACCATATATTGATTGCTTAATACCAACTGCGACATTGATTAAACAAGGGAAAAGCTGAACTATTGTTGGTGTAGTTGCCCTGTTTTCCAAGAAGGATTAAATAAAGCAAGTAAATCTTGCAGTAAAGATGTTTTGCCCATTTCTTTTATTTTGTGAGGTCTGCATTTAAGGAAATGTGGTTCTTTTACAGAAAATAATGTAATCATTTAGAGAATAGTGGCAAAATTAACCACAATTAATTCTTCTAGCAGTTAAATTGATCCGTCCAGAAATACACAAAATAGGTGGTCCTGGCATGTTTAGTCAATTGCTTTTGACGTAATAGAAGCAATGGCCCGAGGTACATTTTCTTGTAATCTAATTTAAAACAGTGAAACTGTTATTATCAAGTCATGCTTATTTTCTCATGAACATTAAAACAATTAGTGGGAATTGGCACAATGGCCTCTAATCCAAAGGATTTCCTAGGTGGCACTGTGCAAAATTGAATCCTATATTTCATTAAATATATGTATCATATATCTATATAATATACCAGATTCTGCCCAGGGGGCATAAAAACGTCATTAAGGCAAACATGTGGGGTGGGGGTGGCGTTCACTCAGGCAGGGGTGAAATTCCAGGCATTAATAACATTAGGTAGATAGATTACGTTTACAATTAGGCATGCTTAAAATTCAAAAGGTAGAGCACAGCACACAGTCACGCTAAAGAATCAAGAAGTGCAGGTAACATATTTATTGGCTGGTGAAATACAATTCAAAGTTGCTGCCGTATCTCCACTGTATTGTCATTTCAAATATTTTCACAAAATAAATATTAAACTTTAAAGCTACAATGTGCAGTGCAAAAGCACATAATGAAAAACCATTGAGAAAAATGCTAGAATAAAAGTCACTACATTTAAGAAATATATAAACACGTGATATTTTCAGTCCACTAAAATAAATGGTTTTACATAATTTCTGTAAGTAAGAAATTGGGAGTGTCCAGTGTGAAACACAACACAAAATAATAAATTAACGTAGGATCCAAAGTAGCACTATAGCATTAAAATGTTCAAAACAAAAAATGTAATAAAAAATCTAAAATATGGATTGTAGCGAAACAACAGTAAAGCGTAATCAATCAGACTGTGGAGTCTGTATCATCTTATCCGAAACCACCAGGCAAGGGGAGATCTCAGGGTGGCGCTTCAAACTGATATGAAATGGAAATCTTATTTGCATCCCTGATACAATGTGTTTTACCAATACCGGTATAGTGAAAAAAAGGAAGCTCTTTGATTGTAACTGATTATGTAATTGCAGTGCACTCCGTTTATAAGAATCACATCCATCCCGGATGGTTTGATTCTAATAAGCGGTTGATTCTTAAAAGCGGGCCGCTATGATTACAATTAGCAGAGTGTGCCTCTGCACATTAGCAGTTTAAATATAGTATACAAATGTCAATGGTGCTCAATCACTGAGGACAATACATCAAAACAAGTCCTCATGGATAAGCAACTTGTTATATGATCACGATTATGTTTTCTCATGGCTGCAGAATCCTATTTTACTACAGTATACTTAAGAAGCGATTGTCTCGTGAGGGTGCCTAGTTTAACTGCTATGCAGTTTTACATGTAATGGCATTTGAATTAAAATGACATTACAGTACAGTGTTTTATTGTCAGGACTACCACTGCATTTAAGCATCTGTGGCTTGCTTTTTTTCATTTGCGATGCAAATCTCACAGTTGTTCACTAAGTGGAGATGCAAAGCTCTGCAATCCCCCTCCCTCTACATGCTTTTCACACAATAAAACTGCTGTACTCAGTATGTATTTGATGAATGTGTATTCACTTTATTAAAACAAATTTCCACTAACAGAACAAAAAAAAAAAATACCTGCCATGTCAACTCACATGTAAACTGCACAACTTGCTTTTTTTCTACTGGGAGTCGCTGCGGACCAGGGATGTGGTCAAATTCAAAAACAGCTTTATTGGCTGTACATGTCATTGCACTTTATACAGTATTATATTACATGCAATCAGTGCCCCGAAATTATTCTTTTAAGCGGATTGCTTGATTCTTACAGGCGGAGTATGTTAGCATGGTTAGTATAGGAATGATTTTGTCCCAGTGATTTTGATCACTATATGCAGTTGATTCTTAACACAAAATAGATCATGGTGTCGCATTGACAAGTTATGATACATACAGGAGGACAGTCAATTCTCGTTAATACGAATTACAAGGGACCAGCAACTTTGCATTATACCACTAATTCGTAGCGTACAAGTAAAATCTATACTGTCAGTTTTTATGTAAGTTATTTAGTGGTGTATTGCTAAATTGCACAATTACAAACCACCTGCACATTAATAGAATAGGTGTTTCCTATTCCTATACAGATGCTCAGAATGAGTTGGAGGGGTTAGCGGCACACGTGTGCAGTTTATTGCTCCCAATATGTTGGGGAAACCAGAAATGTCATAGAAATTTGTTTTTAAGGCTTGTAAGTACACCCTGCTTTTTAGGAAAAATTGGTATTTGTCTGTTCGCCTCAAAAATGCATTCAGCACAACTGGCATCACACGAGAAAAAGCGGGCTGGGAAATGCCAACAACAGCGGCCACAGTCCCCTGATAGGACCCAAAGGCAAGATAATGCAGGGTGTACAATAGTTTGACCACTGCAGGGATAGCATGGATTCTGTGGGTGACAGGCTCCAGGTCATCTCAAGACAGCAGCTCAAGAATTATGTGGCTGCCAAGCCTGTACCTGTGCTTAATTTGGTCTTCATTTAAATCGAAGAGGGTAATGTTGGTACGAAATACTCTTTCTCTTCTCATCCTACAAATAGCTTTAGTACATCTCATTATAATATTTGAGAGCACTCATTTGCACTATCTCCACCCCATTTTTGCAAATTTATGCAGGAATGCCCATAATTACATATTCATCTAAGGCTGAACCGCAAAGAAAAACTGGTGCCGCAAAGCATTCCCTAATGCAACTATTGCAACAGCCGCAACACTTCAGTGCATCTACCCCTCAGTCTTTCAAAGTCTTCATCACCAAAGTTAAAAATTAAAAAATTAAAAAATTCTTCCAAATGTAAAATGTAATGTAATCTCCAGTTTCCAAATGGTTGCAATAATAATAAAAACAAGGTTCCCCAGGGATTAAAAAGTTGGCAGATTTATTTTTTCTAATGAGACAAACCATGGCAATACTGTAAAAAAAACGCAGTTTCCCATATTGTACAGTTAAATGTATCCAGACAGTTAACTTGAACGACATTAAAATAGAGGTTTGAAGAAGCTAATAACAATTATGTTTCCTAAACCACAAGTCAAAATTACGGGGATAATTCTAAAACACTGTCAAATTCCTAATAACTAAATAACGACCCTCATTTTATAGTTTCACCTTTGCTCAACCTTAATTGTTTAGTACTGCGCTGTGCCTTCCAATACAGTACATTTCAATGAATGTATTATTAGAAGTCTGAAGTTAATTGCAGATTGAGCGCAGATTGAAAATGGTACTTGGGGGGAAATGGATTTTTAAACCTATTTTACGCAGTGAAAGAAGTGTGGTGGGGAGCAGTAGTAGTAGAAGGCCCAAGTGTGGCATCTCTGTACAGTTTTGAGTTGAGATGATTCACATACAGTATGCATATCCTCACCCACATGAGATTTGTGTAGACTTGTGATTCTTGTTGTTTGTTTGTAGGTGGGTTTTGAATAACAATATATTTGTTGTGTTCATGGAAAGCTGCAAATTCAGGTCACAGAGACATTTTAAGTTTCCAGGGAGCAAGCATGAGTAGGTCAAGGTATAGGTAAATTGCATAAATAAATCCATATACTGTATGTTACAGGGGTAAAACAATCAGTGAGCTGCACTTGGACTGCACCAGGTGACCCTGGTCATTATCTTTCCCTCCAATTGTTACATCAATCCAGCACACTTAAATAAAGAACTACTTTGTTAAAACAAACGTTAGAGGCACAGTTATTGTGTATCGTCATAGAATTGTGAAAAATTACCAAAAATCAATACATAGCCAGTTGTCATCTGCCTTGTAGTTGGCCTATTATCTCCTAGTCCAGAATTTATGCTAGTTAACCACCCTTGTGAAGCTCTTATGTGTTTAAACCAACAGCCAGCAACCAATGCTACTGAACTGCTACCTTGTAATCCACACAAATGCTGACTTCATATTTTCAGTGTTATGGAATCCCTCTCCTATGAAATCTCATATCAGTGATACTGACCAAATGTTTTGACACAGTGAGTGTCATTACAGCTGGAACATAAGTGTGATTCTCTCAATTTAATTTACGCGTGGTTTTCAATGTCGATCTTTTTTTTTTTTCCACATATCCATTCATGTTTACAACCATTCAATTTGATATGCCATTTACCTTATAGTATGACCCTGTAAATTCTTTGTTTTTGTTCACAAAATGTCCATGGATAGTTTTAATCTTAGTCCACATCGTACAAAGTAGTAGTCCATCAGGACCATCACATGTACAGTATCATGGCAGGTATATACTTATTGTATTGCTACACTCCCTAATGTATGTGACTGTGTTTAACATGCTATAAACACACAGAGGAGTAGTGTGTTGTATAGGATAAATATTCTATGTCATATCTCTTATTTGTGGCATCTTAAAGTTGCCAACTGGCAACTATATATATATATATATATATATATATATATATATATATATATATATATATATATATATATATACACACATACATACAGTGACTTCCAAAATTATTGGCACCCTTGATAAAGATGAGCAAAAAAGACTGTATAAAATAAATAATACCAGTACTGAGCTATATTGTAATTTTCCAACATGTGGAATATATTTGACTTTATTAATGATTCAATGGAATCAACCAAAATTACGCATTTCTCAAATTATAAATTTATTTCCAAAAAAAATGAAGTGTCATAATTATTGGCACCCTTGTTTTCAGTACTTTGTGCACCCTCCCCTTGCAAGGATAACGGCGCTGAGTCTTTTTCTATAATGTTTAATGAGATTGGAGAACACATTGGGAGGGATCTTAGACCATTCCTCCATACAGAATCTTTCCAGATCCTTGATATCCTTCGGTCTGCGCTTATGGACTGCCCTCTTCAGTTGAAACCACAGGTTTTCAATGGGGTTCAAGTCTGGAGACTGAGATGGCCATTGCAAAATGTTGATTTTGTGGTAAATTAACCATTTCTTTATGGATTTTGATGTGTGCTTGAGGTCATTGTCTTGCTGGAAGATCCACTTGCGGCCAAGTTTCAGCCTCCTGGCAGAGGCAACCAGGTTTTTGGCTAAAATGTCCTGGTACTGGGTAGAGTTCATGATGCCGTTGACCTTAACAAGGGCCCCAGGACCAGTGGAAGCAAAACAGCCCCATAACATCAAACATCCACCACCATATTTTACAGTAGGTATGAGGTTCTTTTCTGCACACGCATCCTTCTTTCGAAGCCAAACCCACCGCTGGTGTGCATGTCCAAAGAGCTCTATTTTCATCTCATCTGACCATAGCACCCGGTTCCAATCGAAGTGCCAATGCCGTTTAGCAAACTCCAGGTGCTTACGTTTGTTGGTTGCTCTCAATAAAGGCTTTTTTCTGGCAACCCTTCCAAATAGCCTATTGGCATGCATGTGGCATCTAATTGTAGATTTGGAGACTTGGTGACGCCAAGATGCAACCGTTATGTAATTCTCCAACTGTGGCCATTGGATTTCCCTTTGCCTCCTGAACCATCTGCCTCACTGTGCGTGGGGGCAAGATACACATGCGTCCTCTACCAGGCAAGTTTACCACTGTTTCAGTGGTTTTGAACTTCTTAATTATTGCCCTAATAGTGGTAAGTGGTATATTTAGTTTTGTAGCTATTGTTTTGTACCCATTGCCTGATTTATGAAGGTCAACAACCATTTGTCTCTTTTCAGTTGTGAGTTCTTTGCCTTTCCCCTTCCCCATGGTGATGGATGACAAATGGATTTCATATGCGTGTTACCTCATTTTTATACCCCAGTGAAACAGGAAGCCATGGAAGGCCACAATACAGTTCCTTAAGACTAAGATGAATTTAAAGATGTAGAATGTTAATGCAGATTTAATTTTGTTTGATTTTATTTATAAGAATCTTTAGGGGTGCCAATAATTCTGACACCTATCTTTTTGAGAATGATATTACTTGTGAACTGTTATTACTTGTTAATAAAAAAACTTTTTCTCTGAGCAATTGTATTAGAATAAAAGAATATGGTTTTCCCATATATTTGAGCATAAAATATAGCTCCTTACCAGTGTTGTTTATTTTATACAGCCTTTTTTGCTCATCTTTATCAAGGGTGCCAATAATTTTGGAGGTGACTGTATATATATATATATATATATATATGTATATAATCCAGGGCTGGCAATGGGATGTGAAACAAGCAATGTGATTGGTCGAGCAAGAGTCCAGCTGTCTGTATATTGGATGGATGTACTGTAATTCTTGAAATGTATTCTTGTTTACGACTGTAAGTCGCCCTGGATAAGGGTGTCTGCTAGTAAATAATAATAATAATAATAATAATAATAATAATAATATGGACAGTTGGAGCCTTGTCACATATTCGAAATCACTGCACTGCCTCACAGAATTTAAAAGTATCGGACGGTAGCCATCTTGCTTTTACAGTTACAGATGTACAGCTGTAACTATGAAACTGCGTGACCAATTACCAGCAAAAAATCCAAAAGTAGTAAGTGGACATGCCGATTTGGATGAAGAACAATGAAATGAACTGGAAGATAGCAAAAAAAACAAACAAAAAAAACAGTCTTTATACTCAGTCACCCTGACTTCGTGCACATGAGCACTCCTGCTGTGTAAGCAGCAAGGCATGAAACTCTTACGGTGTACTATGACATGTTTATGAAGCAGTCGATAAAATGTCAGGACAAAGTACCAGTACTTCCCAAAGTAGTCAACCGGGTCTGGATGAAGTTACCAGCAAAGGGCAAAGGGATATTCATTCTTCTGCATGACGTGAATGGCCGCCGCCTTCACATTTATCAAAAAGTGCTACACCAGCTTCTCGTGCTCAAGAATTCCCTTGCATGCGGATGGGGACAAATTATTTTTGCACATCCTGCAATGTTGTTCTCAATCATGACCGACGGTCTGTAATTATGGATCATTTTGATTAAAAAAAACACAGAATGAAGGAAGACCCGGCTCAAGAGGATGGCGGAAAAAAACCCAAAACGTCCTAATACCATTACATGCACACTAAAAAACAAAACACAGGCGGAGAAAGAACATGTAGAGGTGAGTGGGAACTGTTATAATACAGAAATATAAAGTTCTGTATTAATATGCCCAGTAAGAAATCTATTTGTCAAAACATTTCCTGAATCTTTTTTGCTGTCTGTATTGTTATAGACATACTTGCAGGCAGGTATTTTGGAATAAATTACCAAAATAATTGAAACTGGTGTGATTACATTGTGTTATTTTGGCAAATAAAATATGCAGAATTTTGCAAAATTTCAGAATATTGCACAAAAAATGTGCACAGAATTTTTCATTTTTTTGGTGCAGAATCCCCTCGGAGTAAGTGTGCCTGCACTGTCAGTGACAGGGAAAAACAATAACTCAGTGCCGTCTGAACTCCGCCCCCTGGTGTATCTTTTCAAAGGCAATGTCCACAATATCAAAAATACAGATGTACTTTCTTTTGCATCTTCCAATAAAATTAATTTACTCATCTTAACTTAGTGTGTAGTTCAAATTTATAAATTGGACTACTTTATTGGTTCAAACCTATTTATTAATAATAATAATAATAATAATAATAATAATAATAATAATAATAATAATAATAATAATAATAATTTTTTGCCCTAAACATGATTTCTGCTTTTTCTTCAAATCCACTATTTGACCGTGTATACGGACTTCCCGGTGTGCATATATATATATATATATATATATATATATATATATATATATATATACAGGGTGATTAGAAAGTAAGCTTATCACATCAGCGCATAGTGTTGTATATATTATAATGCCCTCTCTCTGAACCACTGTGTTTTGTAATAGAAATATAATTTTGAAAATGTTTGTTTTCTTTAGACTGAATCCATGAGTCCATTGCAGGAGCAAGTTTGATACTTATTTTTCATATTCCATAAGAACACAAAGTCTTCTAGATGCATTAACATCTGGAAATGTCTCCACCCTGGCAATCACCTACCGTGTGTCTGTTAATTCAGGTCAACTTCTGAGGTCACCAGCACAATGTTGCAATTTTCATTAAAATAAATACAGCTGTTGGAAAACATTGCTCAGTGATAATTGCTATAGAAACACATTTAGTTTAGAAATTTTCTTTTCATAACCAAGGATTTTGGCAAGAGGTATAATATTTTACTAATTTGCTGAACGAAGTGCAACAATGGTGGTTAGCACTGTAGTATTTTACAAGTCTTGTATTATAAGGATCAATAATAAAAACAGGAAGCAAAACAGAAACCATTTTCAGAATGCTGTTTATGTTATGGGTACTTATTTATCTCTTATACACAACCAGTCTTAACATAGTATCACAGGTACAGAACATCAAACGTGGACATGAAAAACACAACTTTCCCTGAGTTGGTCTTGTTATTGGAAGTTGAAGGTAGTATTACAGTATTACATGACTGACCCACACGGATGTCAATAATAAAGAGAAAATGTGGCACGCTATAAGCTGACAATAAACATCAAAGTTGTGTCTGAAGTGCTCTTTTGTTAGTAAAACAAGAGAATAGCTGAGTGGTGAGTAATACTGAACATTATGGTAACAGAGCCAACATCAGTTCAGCTTTACAAATAGCATGACTAATGTGGCCAGTTATTTATCTCTCTCTCTCACCCCCTTTTCTAAGACAGTCTGGTTGAGGTCCAACCTTGTAGCCAGAAGAAGAAAAACATTCAGTATTTACTTTGGATAAAGATTCTGTGTATGTCCCAAAGTTTAAAAACAACAGAGGTCCCACTGAACTTTTAAACTTTGATATCTATAGAATAGTTTTTTGTCTGTTTGTTTCAAACAAGTTGACAGCTTCTGCTTGCTAATGGTACGTGATCAATACTGGTTGTATATTGGATGCAGACCCCCATCAATATAAAATAAAATAAATGATTGCATTGATGTACATAGACATTTACCAGTCACATTTAGCTCATTATACTGTTAGGAATGATGATGCAAGTCTTCATAAGGATTTGACTTGTTAATCCATACAATATCTATCTTGTTTATCCTGCAGCTACAATAAATCTGGATGTTATACTGCACCCTATTCATATCTGTGTCCTGCAATCAACCTAAACCATCCTGTCATGACTGTTATTCATTTCCAGATTTCAAAAAAGTGATTTAATTCCATCCCAGAGCTGCACTTGTCAAGATTCACTTTTGGGTGTGTGTTATTGTTTATTTTAAACAGCTGAGGTTTTTAGATATAATGTAAACCAATTATATGCTGCTTAAACCAACATGTGTCTATTTTTCCTGGTACAGTACAAGGCAAATCTACACATTGTCCTGGTTCAAGCTCAGTCTCTGGCAGTTCAGTTTAATGCAAATGTTGACAGACAATATTTCTTTTTTTGCTCAATAAAAACAGAATGTTGTCATTTGAAATAGACGGGGCAACCATTTTAAAACCGCAGCATTGAAAGAAACTGCCTCTTAGAACCAGAACTATAAGAACACAAGAAACAGCTCCATGTAGTAAGTGTACAAACCAAACAGACCTGTTGACAGAAATTACTAATTGAAAGTATTATATTTCTTATTATCCTTTGTCTGTTAAGTAGAGAGGGATTTGAAAGTAGCCTACAGGCAGAGTTTAGCGCAATGGTGGTCCATTTGATTGTGCTTTATTATAATTGTTATTTGTTTATTTAGCAGATGCCTTTATCCAAGGCGACTTACAGAGACTAGGGTGTGTGAACCATGCATCAGCTGCAGAGTCACTTACAACTATGTCTCACCCAAAAGACGGAGCACACGGAGGTTAAGTGACTTGCTTAGGGTCACACAATGAGTCAGTGGCTGAGGTGGGATTTGAACCGGGGACCTCCTGGTTACAAACCCTTTTCTTTAACCACTGTACCACACAGCCTTATATTCTTTGCAACTGAACAGTAAAGACACACTTTGAGGAAGAGCATGTCAAAACACAGCTGTGAGAACATGCACACATATCTGGAACAGTCTAATGTAAAATAGCAGAACAGTGCAGTTCAACAGAAAATAATCCAGGTTTTCTAACCATTTGGCAGACTTTTTTTGTCTGGTTTAACCAATCCAAGCAATATTGTGCCAGAGGCACTGCTCTAATAATGACTGGCCTTCAGTAGTTTTATTTGAACACCATGTGCTATTATCCAGGGTTTAAAAGGCATGTTGTATGCAGACAGGCTAAAATAATTGACTAAAATAATAGTCTTGAACAAAGAAGACTACGTTGTGATCTGATTCAAGCATTCAAAATTCTAAAAGGTATTGACAATGTCGACCCAGGGGACTTTTTCGACCTGAAAAAAGAAACAAGGACCAGGGGTCACAAATGGAGATTAGATAAAGGGGCATTCAGAACAGAAAATAGGAGGCACTTTTTTACACAAGGAATTGTGAGGGTCTAGAACCAACTCCCCAATAATGTTGTTGAAGCTGACACCATGGGATCCTTCAAGAAGCTGCTTGATGAGATTCTGGGATCAATAAGCTACAAACAACCAAACGAGCAAGGGGCTGAATGGCCTCCTCTCGTTTGTAAACTTTCTTACGTTCTTATGTTCTTATGTATTAAATTTACTTGATACAAACAGTGAAATAAACAAATGATGTTAATGATATGTAAGACCTGCTGTTATGTTATGTGATTAGGCATGTTTTGGTTTTATTAAATTTATTTTACAGTGTCTCTCTCTCAATACTGAGGATGTGGGCATTGGATAAGAGGAATCTTGGATGTGAAACAAATTCATATCAGTATATTGTACATGTTTCCAATAATAATAATGGAAATTGAAAAATATTGCAGAGCAATATCTTGTACAATCTGGCGGTCTGTAATTGCAATTGCAGATGATTTATGAACTGTGAAGGGTGCTCAGGGCCCGATGACTGTGGTGGGCACTCAGGGCCTGATGACTGTGGTGGGCACGCTCCACAGTGGCGCCCTGCCACCTATCCCTCAAATATTGAAATTAATGAAAATCAGCAGCTGAGACATGACCTGTCCACCACACCATGACTGCACTGGGGAGAGAGCCCAGACTGTCCAACCCGACCACTCACCTCAAGAGAACTAAATACGAACCGCTCAGCGCTCAGGTAAGGAAAAAAACCCTACTTACATATTTTTTATTTTTTAGGGGGAAACCTCAGGAAATCTGTGGCTGAGGGCAGCCCTTCCTCCAGGCTCTAAGAGGTCAACTCCTGTTTCGGCCTCCCATCGCTTGACTGAGCAGTCAAAACAACAAGAAGCGACATGAAAGAATAACACACAGAGCTTTTATGCGCTTGCTGATGACATGTTAGTTAGTGGCGGATTCTCCTTTGCAGAAAAGCAACCAAGTTTACAAGGAGTGAATGAAAAACTCTCATAGTGTTTAAGTAAAATTAGCATGTTTGGCATTCCAGCAGCTCAGCTTTGAAGTTATATACAGTGGCTGTTAATTGGTTCACATGTGTAAATATGTCTGGATGATTATCTTATTTAACAAAGTGCTGTCTTTGTTACTAAACTAAGTTTACTGCACAGTTGCAAAGAGACTGAGTATGTTCTCCTGAACAAGAGATTATATGGTCTTTTGATGGTCAGATGGTTAAAATAAAAAAAGTTAAACGTACAGTACATCATTATGGGATTACCTGTATAATAATAAAGGTGGTTGTGTGTTTACAGTATATTGTCTGAACTGAGAATGATTTGATTATCCAAGAATACAACTTATAATAAAGCAAATTAAAAGAAGTTCATTAATTGCGACAAAACCATTGCTGGAAAGGGATTTTTTTCAACACACAAACAGGATGGCAAATGTCAGGAAATAGCTCAGCTGGCCCACAGGCTTTTAAAAGCCATGTTTATTTGTTTTACTGGATCAGTATGTATAATACTCTTGGTGTGCTGATCACTAGACCTCTGTGTTCTTATATAGGTTAATGCAGCAAAGGAGCTTTGCTCAACTGTACAGTATGTGCGTACCTAAAATTAGCCTGGGGTGATGTGAATGAAAACCAGATTACTATCAGCAACATGTCTTAAGAGCAGTGTTCATTGAATGCAACAGTAGGATGCACATTTTTGCATTATTGTCAGTATCTTAATTTTAAATCTATGTTGCAACTTTTATTGAAAAGCTTCACTTACAGTAGATCTACTTAGTAGAGGTTTAGTTCCCCCTGCTGGAGAGCTTCTGCATTGTATTGACTTCTCTCAACAGGTTGTCAGCACACACATCAGATTGATATCGCTGAATTGCAGCAGGGAAATCATTTTAAAATAGTAATCTCGATCACAAAGGATAGGATTACAAAATTCAGATCACTTTTATCCAGATTACAAGTTTTGAAAAAACGGCCCCTGGTTATGATCATTTTCTTTAGGGTATGGTTTTGTGGAAATAATGCCCTCTATCATCTTGTGTATATCAAAACAAGCACAGAAGGTATCATATACATATAAGCAGCAGTCAATAGTAGTGGCAACTAGCTGAGGATCTTAAAAAAGAAATAAACATGTCTTAAATGTTAGAGCATGTAAATTTAACATCGCCAGCTAAAGTACTCCATAAACTAGACTCAAGATATGCAAATGAGGTGCCCCCTTACTGACGCTCCACTTTGCGTACCACTGCACTAGAGGCCATTGTTTTCTGTAGATCTGTGCCTGTTTGAAAGGTACTTGTGTAACTGGTATGGCTGGTTAAGGTGCTAATGGGTCCTGATCATGTGTTGATGGAACCTTGTTATCTTTAAAGGACTATTAAGATAATTGACACCTGTATAAAAGGAAGCTCTTGGCTCTTAGAGGGTTGTAAGTAGAAGTGGAAGCGTGTTTATACATTGCCGAAGCCAATAGTGTGTGTGTTATAAAATACAATAAAATAGAATGTGTACCATCTCTGTTCTGATGCCCAGTATTTTCTCTGTGTAGTTCCATCTGTCGTGGAAACTGTGTATTTAACTGTACATTATTTCCTGTGTGGAATTAAACTATTACAGCTTGTTTTTCATTTATGAGGGAAACAGCTTAGCCATCCTGACACCGTAGTAAGGGACCAGAAATTATTGTGAAGTTAGCACTCTAGTACGAACTCGGTTTGTTTTGTTTATTTGTCGAATATCCCTGTGTGGGAAATTATTAAAACAAAGAGCTGAAGCGCACCTGTCTCCAGCCTGTTTATAAGGTATACCTCGGTCACACTGTTACAAACATGGTGGTAACTTAGAGTGCCCCCTACAAGTTTTGGTGTACAATTGCAGTTTGAAAAGTATGGAAGATATGGTAAAAGCCTTGCTGCAGGCTACAGCCACCCAGCAAGAAACCAACTGTGTTTTCTCCCTAGAGGGAGACCACACAGATGGTGATGGCCCTGTAGGCACAGGCCCAGCAGAAGCACCATGAGATGGCCAATTGGCATACAGCAGCTGTGACAGCCCGGACCACGATCAAACAGATGAGACTGAGTCACCCCCTGATGCCAAGATACCCAAAAAGCCTATTACAACCTTGACGACACTGCCGCTGAGGATTTTGACCAGCTCAAAGTGGCAATCCTGGCATGGGTGGGTGTGACCTCATCAGTACGAGATCAACGGTTCCATGCTTGGGCATTCAAAGAGGATCCGGCAATTGCGTTGGTTTCGCCAAATTTTGTGAAACCGTCTGATCTGGATCATAGTCTTAGGATAGACATCACATGCATACACAGGGATGTTAATTTCTACCTGAGTTCTCAGGCCAAAGTCGAGTTTTGGGGAAATGAAAATGTGTTAAGAGTTGGTGTAATTCCAAAGTTGCAGCATGAGGTGATACTGGGAGAGACTATCCAGGTTTTAAGGATAAAATTGCAAGGGGAATTGGCTGCCCCTAATGAAAATGGAAAAGGGAAAATTGTCCTGCCTGAGAGCTTGTTGAGTGTGTTCCTGTTTACAGGAAAAGGTAAAACAAGGAAGTCCTGTAAACAAAGACAGGCAGACAAATATCATTCTGTTTAGTTTAGACCCAGGGGAGTGTGTCTTGGTGGGGGACCCTGTAAAACATGCTAGACCTGGTTGGGCCGATAAATCAGTCAGCCCAGGGTAATGAACATGTGCTCGTAATTGTAGATAACGCAACAAGGTACCCTGAAGTCAAACCACTCCGCAATACTACATTAAAAATGATTGCAAAGGAGTTTGTGCAGCTGTTTACCTGAGTCGGAATTCCAAAGGAAATTCTGACGGACCCGGGAATGCCCTTTGTATCAAAGCTTATGAAGGATCTGTGTGACCTTCTTAAAATTAAGCTGATCCACACCTCAGAATTATTTCACTTTCATTCATATTCCTTATTTTCCTTCTTTTGCTTGCACTACATTCTGCAAATCCCTTGCTGGGGGAACTTTTGTATCTGTTCTTGAATACTTCTGGTTCCTTGAGGAGGGCACCAATCAGAGCTGGCCAGGAATATAAGTGGAAACTGATGACAGAGGCTGACATTAATCAGCTCTGCATTATGTGCTACCCAGCAGGCTTCTTCTAATAAATCAAATCACTGTAAACTAAACCATCCACAGTGCGACGGGCTTGTGGAGCAATTTAATAAAACATTAAAAAGTATGTTAAGTTAAGTAATCGGTAAGGATGGAAAGGATTGCGACGTGTTGCTCCCTTATTTAATGTTTGTGGTCCATGAGGTGTCCCAATCTTCGACCAGGTTTTCCTCTTTCAGCCCCGGGGAATTCTTGACGTTGCCTAGGAGATTTAGGAGAGACAAACTAGCACAGGAAAAAGGGTAATTAAGCATGTCCTAGATATGGAGAACAGGATTAAAAAGGTTACCCCTATTGTGAAAGAGCATTTAGAAAAAGCACAGGCTGCCCAGTCACACAATTACAATCAGCAGTGTTGTTGCTTGTTCCTAGTCCAGAGAGCAAGCTATTTGCTTGGTGGCAGGGACCCTATGAGATTATTGAAGCCATAGGGCCGGTCAATTATAAGGTCAGACAGCCCGACCATAGATAAAAAGAGCAGTTACACCACGTAAACCTGCTCAAGCCGTGGAAGAATCATGATACCAGGCCTGTGGCAATAGAAGTCGAGACTGCACTGTAAAATAAATGTGGGCCCCAACTTAAATGTTGTATAGTGCCAGGAGGTTAGAGAAATGTTTTCTTTATAAATAGTGATTTGTTTTCGCCTTTACCAGGAACAACAAAGGTAATAAAGCATGACATTGTGACAACACCTGGTGTCAGAGTTAAGTTGAGGCCATATAGAGTAAGAACATAAGAACATAAGAAAGTTTACAAACGAGAGGAGGCCATTCGGCCCATCTTGCTTGTTAGGTTGTTAGAAGCTTATTGATCCCAGAATCTCATCAAGCAGCTTCTTGAAGGATCCCAGGGTGTCAGCTTCAACAACATTACTGGGGAGTTGGTTCCAGACCCTCACAATTCTCTGTGTAAAAAAGTGCCTCGTATTTTCTGTTCTGAATGCCCCTTTATCTAATCTCTATTTGTGACCCCTGGTCCTTGTTACTTTTTTCAGGTCGAAAAAGTCCCCTAAGTCGACATTGTCAATACCTTTTTATAATTTTGAATGCTTGAATCAGATCACCGCGTAGTCTTCTTTGTTCAAGACTGAATAGATTCAATTATTTTAGCTTGTCTGCATACGAGATGCCTTTTAAACCTGGGATAATTCTGGTTATTCTTCTTTGCGCTCTATCTAGAGCAGCAATATCCTTTTTGTAACGAAGAGACCAGAACTGAATACAATATTCTAGATAAGGTCTTACTAATGCATTGTATTAACATTACTTCTCTTGATTTAAATTCAACACTTTTCACAATATATTCGAGCATCTTATTGGCCTTTTTTATAGCTTGCCCTCATTGTCTAGATGAAGACATTTCTGATTCAACATAAACTCCTAGGTCTTTTTCATAGATTCCTTGTTCAATTTCAGTATCTCCCATATGATATTTATAATGCACATTTTTATTGCCTGCGTGCAGTACCTTACACTTTTGCCATGTGTCTGCCCAGTTCTGAATGCTGTCTAGATCATTTTGAATGACCTTTGCTGCTGCAACAGTGTTTGCCCCTCCTCCTATTTTTGTGTTGTGTACAAATTTAACAAGTTTGCTTACTATACCAGAATCTAGATCATTAATGTAGATTAGGAATAGCAGAGGACCTAACACTGATCCCTGTGGTACCCGAAGCCAAGAGAGCAGAAGAGCCGAAGGTTGCCTGTTTGCCATCGCTGGGGGGTGCCTGTTCGTCATCACCAGGGGATGCCGATTTGCCATCGTCGGGGGGTGCCTGTTCTTCATTACCTGGGGATGCCGATTTGCCTTCGCCGGGGGGTGCCTGTTCGCCATCGCCGGGGAGTGCCTGTTCGTCATCGCCTGGGGATGCCTGTTTGCCATCGCCTGGGATTGCCGATTTGCCATCGCCGGGGGGTGCCTGTTCTTCATCGCCTTGGGATGCCGATTTGCCATCGCCGGGGGGTGCCTGTTCGCCATTGCCGGGGAGTGCCTGTTCGTCATCGCCTGGGGGTGCCTGTTTGCTATCGCTGGGGCATGCCTGTTTGCCATCACCTGGGATTGCCGATTTGCCATCGCCGGGGGGTGCCTGTTCGTCATCGCCTGGGGATGCCGGTTTGCCATCACCGGAGGGTGCCTGTTCGCCATTGATGCCTGTTCGCAATCACCCGGGGATGCCTGTTCGCCTTTGCCCATGGATGTCGGTTTGCCATCGCCGGGGGGTGCCTGTTCATCATCGCCTGGGGATGCCGGTTTGCCATCGCCGGAGGGTGCCTGTTCGCCATTGCCTGGGGATGCGGGTTTGCCTTCGCCAGGGATGCTTGTTCGCTATGGATGCCTGTTCGCAATCCCTCGGGGATGCCTGTTCGCCATCACCCGGCGATGCCTGTTCGCCTTTGCCCATGGATGTTGGTTTGCCATCATCGGGGGGTGCCTGTTCGCCTTCGCCTGGGGATGCCTGTACGTCACTGCATGAGGATGTCTGTTTGTTAGCACCTGGGGGTCCTTTGTTGCTGACCCCCGGGGATTTATTGGTGTCGCTACCCATAGGCCCATGGTTGCCTCTGTTCCTGGACAAGGACTATAAGAGAGACTTTTGGGACTTTAAGTTTCACACAAGGATGGGATGTGTGACAGGGTATGCCCACCCCTGTATTATTTGGGTATTTTCATGATTTAAAAGTAATGGTTTGCATTGTTACTATTATTTGAATGTACTGGTTTGTGTTTGTTTAAAAAAAAAATGTTATTGTTTGGCAGCATGGATGGTGTTAAATCACCATCCCTTTAAACTTGTGTAGAGTGTGCCTGAGTGTGATTGAATTGTTTACAAGAAATCAAGCTCAAGCACAACTGCATAAATAGAGGCAGGAACCTCTCAGTCGGAGAAAGAGTTGAGGAGAGTTTTTTGGCGAAAGAGTGAGCCGATATTTGTATTATTTACTGTTTATTATTATTTGTTTTGGCCAATGTGCCATTTGTTGTATGTGTTTTTGTACACGTCTTTTGTTTGTTTACTTTATTTTGATTTATTTAAAAAAAGAAAGAGTGCAGTGGCAACTCACCCGAGTTCTGGAGAGTGCCTGTTATCTTCCTGGTCTGTGACGTCACCCACCTAGCCATCCTTCCACAGGAACCGAACATGGTTAGGTGGTCTGACCATACTGAGCAAGTGTTTAAGGCTCTCAGCAACATTCTCTGCAGTGAACCTGTATTAATCATGCCTGATTTTAAAAACAGGTTTATACTGCAGACGCAGTATATGTTACACTATGTAAATCAATCTCACATACTTTCTATATTGATGTTTTTGTACTTTATTTAACATTGCCATCCACATAGAAGAATGGATAATAATAATAATAATAATAATAATAATAATAATAATAATAATAATAATAATAATAATAATAATATGCATTTTGATCCACAGGAAGGTAATATACCAGTATTGTAGCACTTATTTTGACATAACATGACAGACAGTTGACTGTTTTATCATTTATGGGTCTGGAGGAAAATATAAACAGTAAATGATACCTCTCCTGACAAATGGATGTTTTGAAAGGTGAGGAAAACCAGACTGACTTCAGAACAGTGCTGAAAAGTAAAGGATTGCACCGCCTTTATCGCAAGGAGTCACAGTTTATAAGAACGCCCTCACCAAGTGATAGCGTAATGTGTTAATGAAGTCCAGAACCCCATTACACAATCAAATGGCACAAACCAATAGCCTCCAGTGCACTGAAGTAATGTGCATGTTTAACCTTAAAGAGAACCCAAGACAGAATATGTTATCGACTAAAGCAACCATCCTGTTAATATAGCCCAAGAACAAGATGATAATAATTGCATAAGAAGGAAGTTATGGTTCTAATTTATCTCTATAATATTGTAACTCATACTGGTGCTGTATATCTATGTAAATCTAAATATTGATCGATGGATAACGATTCAAAATTATTCAGTTATGTTGTTTCATTATAGGGAACAAATACATTTTAAGGGTTAGTTATTGATAATATATACAGTATATATATATATATATATATATTAGCTCAAAGAGCCAGCTGCCCAACGTTTCGATATGTTGCACATATCTTTCTCAAGGGAGCCTGTGTTTGAATCAAAACATTGGAGGTATTTATAGGTTTTTGACGGCATGACAACTACTTGTTATTGTTTACATTCAAATCTATGATTTATTCTTACATGATGTAATGCTCTTCTATATATTGTGACATCATTTTTACTTCTATCTTAGAATCTGTATTAATTCTAATAAACATTATTTTATATAAATTTATATTTTTATTATATCATGCAATGCTGGCTCTGAGGATCAGTCTAGATTTGGCCTCCCCAGCGCATCAGCATGCACAATTTTTGAACAAACTTTGTTTATTTATTTAAATGTTATATATCTATTGAAGTTAATTAGTTCATTCTTTTCTGTTGAGTCCCGCTGGCATAATTGTATTCAGTCTATTTATCCATTTACTTTCTTTTATTCTTCGAATATCTTTACTGCCATCAGAAAGTTATGAGCTGGTTGAAAAAAACGTGGTTTCGTTTTGCATTGATCCGGGTTGAAGTAATTAGTCAGTTTTTCAGAAACATCGTGGAAGGTTTTTACACATAGTTTATTTATTGCAGTGTCTGTGCTGTGTACCTCTTGTGCCATTGCTCGGTATGTATTTATTAATTCTGCAACTTTATTATATGTTTGATGGACTCTCACTTCACGGCTTTCAAACCGCTGAATTAGATCCACCAGTCCCTTGGCATGTGTTGCAATTAGGGAGAGATGAGTTTTTAACTTTGCACATCTTTAAGCAATTTCTGGAGGTTTTTAACACTACAGTGTTTGGTGAAATGTGCATTTCCTTTTCCATGAAGCCTGCGTAAAAAGGGATGTATTTGGAATGATATTCAGCAGCAGAATACCAAGTGCCCCATCGTGTTATGCATGGCTCAGGTGGCAACTTTATGTGTAAAGTACAGCCTTCTTGTTGGATTGCTTCTGTCAGTTTTCTGCTTGGGCAATGTTTAAAACATTTTTGTAACGGTTACAACCAGCTTGTCTGCTTTCGGAAAATTGTTTGCCCAGATATTGCTGGCAAGGGTTATTATGTGGGCATTACAAGTCAAATGTACTGAATTTGGCAGTAAACCTCGAAGAATGTCATTGTATGCCTTGATCATGTAACTGGCTTTATCGGAGACAAATCCAGTCACATTATTAAAATTAACTTCAAATGCGTTTAAACATTTCACAACGCCCTGTGCCACCAATGAGTAATTCACAGAGTGCAAATTATCTGTATCGGCTAATATTACTTTCAGTTCGAAGGTATTCGATAGTCCTTGAGAACAAACAAAATGGGCAAAACATACTGATCTTTTGTATTTGTAGACTCGTCAGTAACTACAGATACACTGTCTGACATCTTTACCAGTTGTACAATTTTCATCTTGTGCAACTCAGCAATTTGGGGTAGATATTCCCTGCTCAGTTGACCTGCTGTAGGAATTACTCAGGCATTTATTACATATTTGTTCAGAAATGCACATAGTTTGGGATTATCAATTTTTTTTCCAGGGGAATATTAGCACAAACAAATGCCTCTGTCAAATTGAAAATAACATCTCGTTGACATTCATAATTTTCGTTCCCCTTACGTTTTTTACAGGAGGATGCCGTCTCATAGCTGTCAATCTCAGCCTTTCGTTTTCTGTGTTTTTCTGATGATAAATGTCAGTCTATTGTTGACTTTCGAGTGTGGTCCAAAGATAAATTGCAATAAATGATACCCATCGGTGTAGAGAACACCAGGCGGATCTTGTTGAGTGCGTTCGCTCAATGAAATGCTTTTTTTCTTTTAACGCATCAATTTATTCTATTACCATTTATACTCATCATAATTAGCTTTTCTTTTTCTATTTAGTCAAAGCATAATGTGTTGATTTCTTAATTGTGAATTTGATTACTATAACTGGAGTGGCTGCAGGGACATCTAGGGGATAGCAGTTGAATTACAATTGAAACAAAACAGGTCGCGTAAAACGCAGGACCCTAATGATGATGCATTTTTATGTCAAAATATTTTATGGATTGGTACCGTAATGGATGTAAGCATACATTGTTGACCACTAGTGGCAATATAAATGTAGACATTTGTCAAGTTTATAAATACATTACATGCAATACCATTCACTGAGCACTGCTGTAATTGGTGTTTAGAGCCGACAAGATATATAACACAATGGTACTGCAATTGTAAATTATAGTAACAATGCAGGATAAATATATAAATAAATGTGATATTTATCATCAATAAAAGACAACTTTTTGCATCCTATTCTTTTTTATATATTGATGCTGGAGTGAAAATAGAGACTTAGCACATTTAAAGCTTACTAAAAGTTTAAATTGTAGACTACATAAATGCTGAGCTAAATTCTGGGGTTTTGTTTTTGTAACCAGAACTTTCAGAACTCTGTTTTTTCATAAAACTGTTTCTCAGCAAACTTATAGACTATTCAAAAATGTGCTACTGCATTTGTTAATGACAAGCATTTCTTGACAGATCCTAAATATTACCTATAGCCAGAAAATTGTTTAAAATACAGCTGCACTGGCAGAGTTCTCACAAGACAAAGAACCATTAAGCTCTAATGATCTCGTTAAATCCATCACACCTTTAATTATTGCATATAAATTGGTGGGTGTTGTATGGTAATGGAATATAAAGCATAAGCTGTAGCAGTGATGGAAACTAGCCTTGCCCAAGTCTGAGTGTTTTACATTCAGTGCTTTAGTTATTTCCCAGCTTTGTCAAGCTTTGAGCGAGCACAGAAAGCAGCGCAGGAAATGCGAGACATCTGTAACAAAACCAGCTAACATGCTATTCATTTGTTTCCCTGGCTGGTGTGGTCCTGGTATTTGTATATTTCTCCAGAGAGTGGTGTAAAAGAAACAAGCCCTCTACTGAACATGAATTTCACTTTCATTCATCTTCCTTATTTTCCTTCTTTTGCTCGCACCACATTCTGCAAATCCCTTGCTGGGGGAACTTTTGTATCTGCTCTTGAATACTTCTGGTTCCTTGAGGGGAACACCAATCAGAGCTGGCCAGGAATGTAAGTGGAAATTGATGACAGAGGCTGACATTAATCAGCTCTGCATTATGTGCTGCCCAGCAGGCTTCTTCTAATAAATCAAATCACTGTAAACTAAACGGGGGGGTACCATTAGAGAACTAGCAAACTTTCGTCCTATACCACTAAATATGATTAATTCATTATCTAATTGTTTTTTACAGGTATTGTTCGGGTATATGATCTGGGGATACTGTGTTTCTCATGGTAACTTGGACCTGGTTTCATTAATAAAATTGACGTTTTATGCGTTGATATGGTATTGGTGATGTTGGGTACTATGTGTATCTCTTTACCGTTTTAAAGCAGGTGTGTAAATCAATGATAGTTAATTGGCTTCTCAACTGGCTTGTGAATAAAAACATATATATTTAAAATAAAATGCTTTTCTTATTGGGTCTATAAACCATGTGGTCTGATTTATAAAATGATACATTATTCATTACTCATATCTGATAGTCAGTAGATGAATTCCTTGATACAAGCCTGAGATAAGATAAAACAAAGATCTACCCACCAGTGCATAAATGCTTTACTTCTGTCACAAATATTAATAATCATTTGATGAAAATACATATTTGGTATACCAATTTTACAATATAACTGGGAATATGCAGTTAGTGTTTTTTTTTTTTTTCATAGAAACTTCATTATATTGATAAAAAAAACATGTTTGATGCTACAGTTGTAAGGGTGTTGACCACTGAGTACATCCATCTGTGACCCAAGCCCTGCCTTTCTAGCATCTATACAGCCTAAGGCACAGGGAGAAGAGTAGTACCCCCTAAAACATGGGGTGCCATTATTTCCAAAGAAAAATCATCATGCATTTAATGTATGTTGTGTATCCTATTGTGACCCAATGTGGATTATACAGGGTTGGATGAGGTTCAATATTTATGTTCAATATTACTTGATTATTCAAGCGTTCATTTATTCGCTTACAGGTATCCATTCATTCTTTTTTTCACTCAATGTATAAGCCTCATGTTCAACAATGAATGTTAAATGTATCAATACTGGTATTTATTTCCAATGCCAAGTCCATTAGTTAAAAAGCAAGTTGGTAGAGGGTACAGGGTTATATTTACTCACTTGCAGATCCGTTTCTGTTTCTGTGTTTACAGCCTGACAACCTTTTCCACTTTAATGTTTTAGGTCTTTGATAAAGGTCTTTTGAATATGTCTGTGTTCCGTACCCTTTGGTAAAGGGGTGTAGCTTCTAAAGACTTCCAAGACTGTGAAAGCAACATTTTCAATTTTATTCCCTTTCGCTAACAAAACATATTTTAAAAAAATGATTTGGCAAATATCCCAATGGAGGCTATAGTGCTTGTAACTGTCACTCTCTAGATTATATTTAATTTTGCAAAAAATCGAGAAAAAAAATCTTTAAAATTCATGATTTACAAAACAAAGCAACAGTCCTACATAATTGAAGCGACTGACTGCTGTAAATAGGGCCCAAAAAAGTCAGACCAAGCTGTTTTTTAAGGAGGCCTTTAAAGTACCATGCAAGCCCCAGCACTATCCTAAACAGAGTAGAGAATACTCAAAAGGCTTACAGGCCACTTAAAGAGTTGGAACACGAGCACTGTAAAAATAACACTGTATTGTTTTACGCCCAGCGGTAAGAAAAGCATTGTCATTCATCCATTCAGTTGTGTTGGCAAAGAGTTCTGTCTGAGTCACATTGCTGTTATTTCCATTTATTGTGAGTGGCTTGGTAATGACATACAGAGATCTAGTTGACTACTGAATGCATCCAGCTTTGACCCAAGACCTGCCTTTCCTAGTCCTAATGAAATGCAGTTCAATGATAACAAATAACCTGCAGTAAAATGTAATTTCTGCTACTGGTTAGACAACTCAAACAATCAAAACTATGCAAGGCAACTTTTGCTATGCTTGTGATAACAACCAGAAGCCACTGTTGAATGAATGTCATTTATGCACATGTACAAATAGACACAAGGTATATTTCCAAAGGTACTGTTGAGTCGCAGTTATGCTTACTCCCTTTAGCATGCTGAATGGTATGCCAGTTCTTGTTTTATTTATTAATGAGATGAAAATGTTAACAAAGAGGGGAGAAAAAGTTCCAGCTCTATTTACAGAACCATATAATGATCATATGTACTGATATAAAATGGTAAAATCTCAAAACACAAAGCTATGTTTTTTGCATATTTGCTTTTTGACCTTATTGGTTGCCTGGGTCAGATTAATCACTGTGGAGTGATTTATTTGTTGTCCACTGGACCAGAAAATCTGGACCATCCGCTGCTATATCCTCTATCAGCCAAACTTTTAAAACTACTAACATATGGTTTGCAAAACATTTCTTTATAGTTTTTAGCAGACACATGTTACTGCCAGAGAAAGCATATAGTAATCTAGTATTAATAGCTCTGTAAAAGTAATTGTGACCATTATGATCATCTTATCTATTGAGGCTGCAGAGCATAGACTTTTAAAAGCAAGATGCAATTAAAAACAACTGTCATTCAAATATACCCATTAGGCATTGATAGAAAAAAATCTATTCTTATAAATTATATATACTGTATATGTGTGTATATATCTCCAATAAATTCACTGGACTGCTGTGGTTTAGGAATGACGAACCGAGAACAAGGAAGGTAGGCAACACCCCAGTACCAGAAAGAAAAAGGACTTCTTCTCATGACCCTTGATAAAGATAACATGAAAGTTGACTGGATGTAAACACTGAAATAAAAAATGCCAGAAATTAAACTTGCAGCCATCAGTGGATAAATGCAATGCTTTCTTTTTCTACTCATGCCAACTTTCTCTTCCAAAGGGTCACCTTTAAAATAACAGAAAACACAATTTAACCCAATCGCTATCTAACCTCATGAGTTTTTTTGGTACTCTCTTTTCTTGCACTATAAATGTTTTTCATTTAAACACATGTCCCATCCAAATAACTTTTGGCTGGCCTGGATTCCAATGTTCTTGTAAAATTTGCCTTGTCCTACAACATCCTGGAAGTCGTTTTATTTGAAATAAACACCACGTTTAGCATCCAATTTTTACTTCAAACACAATAATAACCAGTTGTTTGTACTATTGCATGTAGAAGAGGGATTAATACAATATGTTTATTTTCAGTCTTCAAAACTCAGCTGCAATTTAATATAAAGTATGTCAACTACAGTTAGCATCCAGTGGTGTTTTTTTAACGAAAGCATACCACAAAGTAGCAAAGACTAACTGACAAATAGAAAGCATGCTATCTATCCTGAACACCTTCTTAATTAGCAGATTGCCCCTCTTACTGTATTCCCTTGTCTTTGTCTTAGCTTGAATCTCAAAGCCTGTGGTTATTGCAATAGGTTAATACAATCTTGTTTGCTCACAGGTTATATTGTAGACCCAATCCAATTTAAAATAGTCATGAACATCGACCAATAGCCATGTCTTTTCTCCACCACTTAAAGGCTGTTGAAAGCATTTAAAGACACGTTTATTGAAGCAAAATACAGTGTACAACATGTCTAGGTGACTTGGTTGAATGAAAAATAAGAAATGACTCCTGTATCTCCAGGAAAGTCAATGCTACTGATTCTAATGAATGTAACTCCCACTGTTTTTCATGGGACATTAACTTTCCCCTGCTTCCTCAATCACTCTGAGTTGTCATCTTCAGCAACATGCAAAATAGTCTCAACCAATCACAAGACTCTATTCACTATTCACCTCTGTCTAATGTGTTTAACCCCTTCATCAAATAGTTGACATACTATGCTGATTCTATGTGAGCAAGTACAGCTGCCACACTTGAAAGCCTGGAGGCCATTCAACACCAAGTAATTTGACAATCCCACATGAATCCTTTTGAGTCCTCCAGTCACTGTTCTTTTTTCTACAATTGTATTGAGCCCTACAACTGAATTAAGGTGTCAGCACCCAAGAGTGACCTTGTGGCTCCAGGGTCAAATGGGACAGTTTAAGGCAGTTCACTTTTTTTTTTTTAGCACTTGTACGTCTTGAGACAGGTAAAAGGTCTGTCTTGACAATGCAAAATAATGTCTATGAGTTTCATACTTTTGCTACAAGAACTTTTATCATTTTTTAAATTTTTATTTTATTTTGAGTGTTTAATTATTTTACCTGTGTTTTTCTCCGCAATTTAAAATGTCCAATAATATTCCTTCACTGCTGCAACTTTGCACAACAGCTCAAGAGAATTAGAGGTCACTGGTTGTCCACAAATCCCACCACTAAGCCAATCCCCTCTCATCCAGGAAATCAACAGAGGATCTCAGAGATCTACCCCTGGAGAACCTGAAGATGTCCAGCTGAGCTCACCAGGAACCAGGCTAGTTGGGGTGGCAGTAGTGAGGTGAGTTGACGTAGTTCCTGACAATAACTCTCCCCAGCCCCTGGGAGTGTCACAGCCAACTTTACACAGCCAGGACATGAACCTGCGTTCCCCTGACTGTGTGACTCACCCTGAACATCCACTTAGTTGTTCCTTTACCAGGCGAGACACTGCAACCCTCGACCACTCCGATTTGACCATATATACAGAAAGCATTGGGGAAATATGATATCAGTTCAGATCAGGCCAATTTGTTTACATCTGTGTTCCATTACAGTTTTTTGTTGTTTTGTACAGCAGTCCTTTCAATTTATCAGTATAAAAAAAATGTTTTGTCAATGTGGCAGAGCGCTGCACAACAATCTGCAGATGTACTGGACCGTGTGAAACTCTCTTGGAAAAAACATGTTCAAGTTCATTATTCATAAAGCATCACTGGAACAAACAATTTGATGAAAAAATCTAACCAGGAACATAATGTTTTTTTCTGGAACAAGAGTGCAAAAATGTGTCAATTCTGCTTCAAACAAGCACCTTTAACTGTTGTTTCTCCCTGGTACGTGACCAAATCCATATTTTCTTTTACGGATTGATCATTAAATCAACTCTTGTTTGATCCTTGCAGTAAGGATTGAGGATAATGACGACACCTACTCAAAGACAGTGAGGAGAAGGGAGAAACTTGTAAATCCTTTTCTGTCAGATGACATGCTTTATTATTTGAATGGACTTTGAAGTACTTTTATCCTAAAAAAATGAAAAAGACACAGCACAAGTCTTTCCTCTGAATTTCAGTTAAACTTTTGTTCATACTCCTTACATTTTTAGTAACATAAGCCTTTGGTTACCATATCAAATTCTGAAAATCTGACTAATCACGGTTACTAGGCAGAGAATCACAAAATATGAACAAAACAAATGTCTCAGTCTGGTAGACAAATGTTTTGCCATGCGTCATTTTCAATTAAGTATTTATGGCCAAATTATAGAGAATCTAGAAACAAGTGTATTCCCACAAAAGGGTGTGTATATATTGCAATTATTACAGTATTATTCATTTTAAATGGTACAGTAAATAAATATGAACTGGAACTGACTGTGAGACTGTTAATCATTTTAATAAAATTTACACAGCTGTTACTGCAAGGCAACTTTAGGTGTGTATGTGTTTTGAGAGTGGGGGGGGTACACAACAACAACGACGACGACGACTTGTAAACTCATTATTAAACGATGTCATGGGATGGTGGAGGGTCGAGGGAAAGACAGTCTGGTTACTTCGCCCGCGGACCTCACATCTGCAGATGGAACAGCAGGATATTTCAAACTATTTTATGGCTGTAAATAAATAAACCCTTAAATAACTCAACAAGACAAGACCTTTTACTAATAATATCACATGCATGAAATTCTGCTGTTTATGTACTCCTTCCTCTATCTCCCTAGTTCCCCCTGCCACACATCTCCTTGGTCTTCTCCCACGTCACTCAAGAATGCTGCAGACTATTCTACAATTTTCCTAAAACCACTGAAAGCCATTTCATGACAAGAAACCACAATTACTTTGATCATGCATGATTTTAATACATCCACCGGAGGAAGACAACAGTCACCAAAAACATAATTGTTCCCATTAGTCGTGAAAACTTGATGATCGACTTTTCCATTCATTTTTTATTATGGCAACGTCACTGTTATAAAAAACAACACACATTAAAATTATTAAAATAATAAAATATCAACCAACTCTGAAAAACATCCCTAAAAGTATATTTCTGTATATCGTGGCAGCAAGAAATAAAACAGAAAAGCATTTCACTTTTATTTTTTTGTGTATTATTAATAATGTTATTATTATGGCCACACTAATATTAACTGTTGCTTTGACTAGCATTTGAGTATCCCAATTTCAACTATTGTTTCTATTATCAAGAAGTACAAGACTCATGGTACTGTCACAACGCTCCCTGTCTGGAAGAAAGAAGGTTATTTCACCAAGAACAAGTAGAAGAATTTTGAGGAAGGTTAATAACAACCCAAGATTGACTACCAAAGATATTCAAGTGAATTGGCTGCAAGTGGAACTGGGGTTTCCATTTCAACCATAGGTTGAGTATTGCATGGTGAAGGTCTCGATAGTCGCAGGCCAAGGAAAAAGACACTCTTAGGAAAACGTCACAAAGGACAATTGCTTAAAGTTTGCAAAAAGGCATTGAATGATGGATATGAGTTATGGTCAAAGGTTTTGTGGAGTGGTTAGACAGAAATCGAGCTATTTGTTCATGCTGATAGTCATTACATTTAGAGAAAGTCTGCTGAGGCGTACAAAGAAAAGAACACCATACCTACTGTCAAGCATGGAGGTGGTAATATCCTATGGGGCTGTTTTTCTTCTAATGGCACAGGAAATTTAGTTCCAATACATGGTAAAATGGATTACATAGCATACCAAAAGATATTAGCCAATCATCTGAAACCCTCCGCTACAAAACTTGGTATAAAGTGTAAATGGAAGTTCCAACACAACGATCCAAAGCACACATTAAAATCTACTTCAGAATGGTTAAAGAATAATAGAATCAAGGTTCTGGAATGGCCTAGTCAAAGTCCCGATCTAAATCTGATTTAGAATCTTTGGTATGAGTTGAAGAAGGCTGTGTACAAGTCCTAAGAATTTGAATGAACCGGAACAATCTTGCATTGAAGAATGGTCAAAAATCACTAAAGAATCATGCCAAAAGCTCATTGACAAATTTCCAAATCGTTTAAAAGAGGTTATTATTGATAAAGGTGCCTCAAGTAGATATTAATTTAATTTTCCTTGTCAGAGTATGAATACTTTTGAATTAGCATTTTTGGAGTTATGCAAAAAAAACTGCTGAAATAAATAATTGTACATATCTATTATTGTAACTTTCTTTCCTCATCCATAAAAGCAAAACTTTTGCTGCAAAAGATTTTTCCTATAATTATTTGTTTTCGAGAAATTTCTAGAAATTCTAAATTTCTATTGGGGTATTGTCACACGATAGCTTGTGTGGTGACATCAGGCCAGGAAGCAAGTAGACAGACAACAGTGCTGGGATATGAATGAATACGCTGGTGCTCTGGTTTATTGTCAAATAAATAAAAGGTTTGAACAAAACGAAACACTTTACGGCACAGTGGCCAAAACAGAGAAACGGAACAAATAAGTATCATGCTGGTGTCAAGCCAGAACGAATAGCAACGTTCTGATTTAAGCTTTTTAGTTTCTCTTTCACTCACGTCTCGTTCCAAAGTTGCAGGTATTTTATATTGTGGTTGAGGGGTCAACTGGCTAACAATTACCCCTCAACCACATTCGGCACAGGTCTGCAGGGTGAGACACAAATGTGCTCTTTATTAAATAAAAAGGGTGAAACAAACAAAACACTTTTAGCACTAAACAAAGCAAACTACACAACGGCCAAAATAGACACGCACTAGTACAAACACAAAACAGATACCTTGCCGTTACAGAGTTTAGCTCAGCAGCAGTTGTTTCTCATATACTTTATGTTTAGTTCTTACTTGTAACGTTTCTCCTCTGAACATACTAACCTTGAGTGAGCGAAAGCTGTCTCTTTTTATGCAGCTGTGCTGGGACTCGATTGTTTATTAATCATTCAATTGATTCCAGGCACAGTCTGCATGTGAAATGCTTGGTCAGGGAAGGTAACTAACCCTTCTCTGCCGACTTTAAACACCTGTGCCCAAATACATACATACATTTTAAATAATAACATAATATACGCACAGGGGCGAGTGTACCCTGCCACACCCTCCAAAAATATTACACATCTTCTTACAAGGTGCAAACCATTGTAAAAGCAAAAAGAGCTGTATAAAAGCACACACCCGCAGAGACTTGTCATTGGCTTCAGGATGGCTGCTGTGGTACAGAGGCAGGAACACGTTCGGAGTAGAAGGGCAAGACGAAGAAGACCCCACATATTCAATCCCAGGGTCACTTTGGGATGCTGGAGGATGCATTGCAGGTCATCCTAGACCTAATTGCTGAATTGAGGGATGAGCTAGACCCCGGCTTCAATCTAGGGACCACTATCCAGTGGCGCAAATTTGGTTTCAAAAGTGTTGTGGGGGGGACGGACGGACAGGGGAGTTTCTGTAGCTGATGCATGCATAAAGACACTGTAGTCACTGTAAAATACTGACACAAACACAAAATACTGATACGCCCCTCAGGCGGGCAGATTTCATTTTCAACACAGGTGCTGACACTAGGGTAGCAACAACGGTAACCCTAGTGTCACATTTAATAAAAAAAACCAAAACAAAAGCTAAAAAATAAAGGTTTGCCACACAAAATGACAAGCGCTAGTCCCACTAAAAGGAACGTCCCACTCCAGGAACCTACTACTCTAAGGTAACCCTCTCTCTACTGTTTTGGGATCCACATCCCCTAAGCTGACCTACTTCTGTTCTGTTGCTTCAGAATTCCTGGTCTTCCAGCGACTCCAGGCCGTTCTGACGATCCTGGTTCGGCAATCGTCTTCACAGGCACCGTCTTGCAGTTAAAGGGTTCCATGGTAGTAGCCGTGGTAGACGCTCCCCTTCCTTGATGTCAACAAACACACAGCATGTGTCAATGGCATTGCAATCGCCTTGAGCTGTGGCACAGTCGCTTTTGAGCTCTCGCGCAGCAGCCCCGGCACGCCCCCAGCCAATCCGGAACTCCCGATCAGCTTAGAGCAGGGTGAGCCTCCCGCTCAGCTGGTCGCTAAGTAACGCGTCTCCGGCTGCGCGTCACAGCTGACTTCTCTCAGGCACACACACACTCCACATATTGTATTGTATTTTCATGCTCCACAAATGTCATACAGCGACTACTGCTTTGTGTACTCTTCAAGTGTGGCCGCTAAATAGAGCGATGTGCTCATTGAGACCCTCATTATCATAATTGCGGATCATCATTTGTGAGTGTTAAGTAATTTGCATTGCTCTTAAGCTTACATAGGGTGTATTTGAATTTTGCATCTGCAATTATTTGCACTGCCCTTACATCACCACCTATATATTTTATTTTGCCTATATTTATCCCTTCATTCTCAACTTTGGTCAGGACCACAGGTCTTGAAAACGCACCTCTTAGACTTGTATCATTACCAGTTATTTTAGAAAAAAAAAATACTGTATTTGAAAGACTGCAGGAATCCAGATGTACTACGGTGAGCTGGTAAATTTTGATTCCTGCAGTCTTTTAAAAACAAGTTGGTGTTTTTTTCAAGTAGCACTTTATGGTTGTAATTTTATTTCCTGGACCAAAATCGAAAATGCACAAAGGATTCGCTCAGGTAACCCAGCAGGAGGCGGGTCTCTCCGAAATAGGAAAACCAGAGAATGGCAAATACAGCATGAACACCATTTTTAGGTAATGTAAAATTGGTTACAATTGAAAACAAATGGATATACTGTACTACACTATGAAAGTTATCATACTGGATCTATAAAGGCTATCCATTGATAAAGCTGTTTCCCATCACTCCAAAACCAGAAAGCCTTGCTTCCATTGAAATTAATGTATTTAGCAGCTGCAAGAGTGAGTGTCTTGGTTTTACAGCTAGTGTACAACTGTACTAAATCAACTGACATTTTTAGTGTGGGATTGTTTGGTCAGGGATATAAGCCTGGGATATCTTATAGAAGAATGTGTGACCATACCCACAGTCCATTGCTCAAATACCTGTAGTAATCATTAAACTGAAATTTGCTGGGAAAATCTTGGCAACTATCCATGGGCAAGAAGTCCAATTAAAAATAGCCGAGTGGATCAGAGCCAGCTCTGCACAGTGGGCGTCTGGTTTGATGGGAATGACTTGCGTGTTTAGCTTGAAGAGCGAGATTTTTTGCACTACCACTCTAACCCGTGGACAAAATATACAGTCCCAGCATAAAGAATCAAATAGATTTATGTTTTATGTTAAGAGCACAAGCTTCAGGCTTTGAGCGGCTTAAATTGCCAAAGTTCTGTTGGGACTTTATCAGGAGAGTGTCCACTGATTTTAGGATTGTATTTTAGCCTTTTAAGGCACTTTTATTTGCATATTCAGATCAGAAACTGTATTTACGGTTTTACCTGCAAGAGTATGTTGCACATTATCCTAGAAAAGGCTGAAGTTAAGCCTGTCATCATGTGACAGAGTTAACAGCTTAGGTTTCATTTTCAGTCTGTTGCTCCGTCATTGTAGCAGCTAGACTGAAAGTTGAAAAGCTTAGAAGCTCAGCTTCCACCCCATTATTTTTTTTATTATTTCTTAGCAGACGTCCTTATTCAAGGTGACTTACAATTGTTACAAGATATCACATTATTTTTTACACATTATTTTTACATACAATTACCCATTAATACAGTTGGGCTTTTACTGGAACAATCTAGGTAAAGTACCTTGCTCAAGGGTACAGCAGCAGTGTCGCCCACCTGGGATTGAACCCACAACCCTCCGGTCAAGAGTCCAGAGCCCTAACCACTACTCCACACTGCTGCCCCATGTTCATTTCATAGTGAGGTTTAATGGTGCAGTGTTGTTTTTTTGTGTGTTTTGTTTTTAGCCATCTATGTTTACAATATATATAGCAGTGATAAAATATGATTATTTTTTACATATATTTTTATCTCTACCACATATAGTATGCCTGATCATGTTGCAACTTACATAATATGAAAGGAAATTGTGTGATGTGTTACATGCATGCAGTACAAACTATCCAGTAGTTAAACATACATAAAAACAGTGAAAAACAGGCGGAAATAGGGCTGAGTGTAAAGAGTTAAAAAAGCACTGGTTAAAAAGAAAAGCACCTTTTTCTTCTGCTGCATTCAAAAACTTCAGGTCAGGCAATGGCAAAAGCAATGGAGAGTGATCTGTCTCACAGTGATGAACAGCTGTTAGGTCTCCTGAAAGCAGCTTATTTTAAAGCAACACCAGTGTGAATGATATATATATATATTTTTTTTATATGCAAAAGTGCCTTTTCAGCACACAAAAATGAAATTCAAGCCGACTAAATGTTAGCTTCTGGACTATTGCTTGTTTTCCTACAGCCCTGTACAATAAATATTGTTTTGTTTTTTTTAAACAATTATTTATTGATACCATCAACTTGACTGTTGTGTATAATTTTGTTCTTATTTTGCTCTTTTTGGAAAGCTGTCACCTTTTGCCAGCGAATAAGTGAGAACTTATAGAGTTCTCTATAGATAAGATAATGACAGAATATATAAATGGCTAAGAATATTTGTGAGATTTATTGATTAATTATATCATAGCTCTAAACCTATGATATTGCTGTTGAAGCTGACGTAATGTTGTTGAAGCTGACGTAATGTTGTTGAAGCTGACGTAATGTTGTTGAAGCTGACACCCTGGGATCCTTCAAGAAGCTGCTTGATGAGATTCTGGGATCAATAAGCTACTAACAACCAAACGAGCAAGATGAGCAAGATTTCTTATGTTCTTATGTTCTTATGTAAACCAATTACACATAGCATCAGGGCTGTTCCTAAGACCCAGGAGTTGGGGGGGGTGTACACTTTGTGTCAACAAAATAATTTTATAAATGTTGACCAGAAGAAGACTTCATTTTTACTGGGTACGTCAGACACCATCTTGGTAAGACTTGTGAAACACTGTTAAAAAAACTGTGGATGTTAAACTTATTAATAAAAATAAAATTACACATTACGTTATAGATTACTGTGGGCCACTGCAGCTATTTTACAGTAAAACACATCTCGTTTTCAGAGGTGCCCATTTCTTGGCAATTTCACTTAGATCTAAGCTGTCAGTCAGATCCTTCTCACAAGCCAGTAAGATTAGACTGTCCAATCTGTCATCTGTCGAACAGTTGAGGTTTTTTATTAGACCAAGCTTACTGAATGTTCTCTCATCTTTGGCGACAGTTACAGTAGCGGTTAAAAGCAGCTGGTATGCACGGTATGTCACAGGGAAGATGCTCCTCTTATCCCTACACAGGTGAAATGTTTCCTGAATTGTTTCAGGTTGAACATTTTGCAGTAAACAAGTTGACCTGAAAATATCCAACTCAGCAGCTAAGACGTAAGGATCTGGGCTATGCACTGGAAACAGATCACATGCTGCAGAAATCCTGTCTTCTGCTGGTGTGTGTGTGTGAGAATGATGGTTGCAGTACATCTGCCAATGGTACCACTGCCTTCAGACACACTTCCATGTTTTCTTTGTATATTCTTTGTAATAACCAGTATATCCAGTACAGCTTTGAATTGAATTCACACCTAGAATTCTGATAAAGACAGCACTGCCTGGGTCTCAGGGTGATCATCTAAACGTCGTGATAAGCGTCTGGTTTTGTGCTACTTCCAGTAGTCTCATCAGTGTCAATGTTGAATTTTGTAGCAAATACACCTGCTGCATGTATTTCAGCATTCATCTGAAATCATTTTCTCCAAACATGTGACAGTACTTTGAACAAGGTTCACAGCATCTAGTATGTTGAGCTCTTCACTCTGCCGATTTTCAGTCAGAATCTTGGTTTTGTACATTACATTCTTCATAAGCATTAGACTAACAATGAAGTCAAAATGAAGAATCTTGGAATAAAATCCACTGGCTAAAGCCTTATCCTTGCCTGACATGGAGGGGCCACAGAAAATCTCTTTCAGAGATGCAAGAATTGCTTCAAAGGATTGCCAGACTGCTTGTATTGTCCATCTGGTTTTGGATAGGTTGTGAAGCTTTAGTGCATTTTCAATGGCATCAAGTTGTGCATGTAGTACTCTGTACCTTTTTATACCACCAGATAAAAAAAAAACGAAAAAAAAACATACAGTTCTTCCACTAGAACGAACAGGCTGTGTTCTACTATTGTATTTGATCTATGGAACGTAAGGCACTGACGTGCCAAGACTCTCTTGTAATTTTGCTTGTACACCTTTGAATTTTCCACTCATTGAAGAAGCACAATCATATGACTGGAAACAGAGTTCATCAGTGTTCAGCGTATTTGACAAAATTGTATTTAAAATTATTTCAGCAAGACCACTACCTGTTTTGTCAGTTGCTTCTTTCATTTCCAAAATTCTTTCTTTTGGATCGTAATAACTGTTAACATACCTTACAGCAACAACCAATCTGTCCATGTTGGAAGTATCTTGTGTGGTATCTGCAGTCACTGAGTACGGTCCTTTCAATTCAGACTGTATTTTGCACCTAATGTCTGATGCCAAGAGCTCAATAAATGTGTTTTGTGATGCAGCACAGAGGTAACTAACATGATGTGGACAAAGTCTTATATCATTGAGCCATCTCTTCATTGCAGAACTATGACGCAACAATTTGTTGGAAATTTCCATTGCTGTCATCATTTGATCCACGGAATGCTAATCCTTGACGTTCTATGGTTCTTGCAACATCCAACAGGATGGTTATTGCTTCCCTGTTAAATGCTTTATCTTCTTCTTGGATACAGGCTGCTTGTTTTTTTTTTAATCCAGCAGAATATCCACATGGGCAGAGCTATTCATGGAATGAGCATAATCAGACAATGCAGCCCTGTAAGCCTGAGAAGAAAAATGCTCTGCTAACTTCCCTTCCTTGGATTTTCCACGACATAATTCTATGCCATGATCTGACACCCTCGACTGTCCAGGCTGTTTCTGCCCTCACGAGAAGGTCAACATGGAAACAAACTGCAAAGAAAACAGAGAGCTGCATCCTTATTGCTGCTGTACTCCACATGTGGATATGCCTCATACCAGGACGATGAAAAGGAACACTGCTTATTTTGAGGTATGTCGTTATTCCAGGGAAAATGGCAGAGTTTGGGCTGGTGAGGTCCTAACTGTATAAGAGTGCTTTTGATTTTTAGTCAAAGTGCCAACTCACTCTCCAGGATCATTGGGAGGGATAGGATCTCTTCACCTGTATGAATGTCTCCCTTCTCATTCTGTATATGCTGTAGCACAAGTGTTGCATTTGTTCGTAGTGACTTTGCTTTTAGTGCTATTTGTTCTGCAAGATGAACGGTTTCTTGCAAAAACTTTTCAATATGAGGAACTGATTAATTCCTTACTTCCTCTAACAGTACATTACAACTTTGTAGATTCTTGGAGAGGCAGCCAAGTTCCCCAGCACAACTGTACCAAGAACGCTCAAGATCATCATCTTTGTCTATGACCAAGTCTACATCTGATAAATCCAGCGCTGAGTTGTTGACAGTCTTCTCTGCTGATTGCATTACTGGAACATTCCAAAAGTCCAGTCTCTGACACAGTGTTGCAGGGCTGAAAACAACAGAAAAAGATGTCAAAAGAGTGATCAAAACCACTATATTATGTGTCATAATACAGTAAAATTAAGGAATTAGTTGGTGAATGAAATACATTCCCATTGTTTTAAACCTATGACACTTAAATAAAAGATTATTCAACTATATAGAAACACAGTAATTAACATTGTTATTACAATCTGATTAAGTTGGACCAAAAAAACAATAGCCTGCTTTTATTTGTTTACTTTAAATCGACCTATATAGAAAACTGTGTTACCTAGAAACATGAGAATGCAAACATTAATTTTGGTGCAAAACGATGTATATTCATTCTGCAATATTTTCTCTTTTTTGCCTAAATTACGCTAGAACAGAAAAAAATATGTTGTTTTTTTCTCAATATATAACTTCCAAACCTTCAATGCTAAAATAATGCTAGTTTGCATTTACAGATTTGCAAAAGATTTATGTAACGATCGTTAAAAAAGGGGATAAACACTACTTGCAGTCATCTTCACCCCACTTTATTTTAGTCACAAACTGCACTGATATCTGATGAATATGGCATACGGCAGAATTAGTAAATACTAATACTAATACTAATACTAAGACTACGACGACTACGATTACTACTACTACTAATACTACTACTACTACTACTAATAATAATAATAATAATAATAATAATAATAATAATAATAATAATAATAATAATAATAATAATAATAATAATGTAGCGATCTACAATATTTTTTAACAAAGAAATATGCTATATGCCTACCTCATCATTTGCACTGTCGCTGACCGGCGGTTGCGGCGTGTCAGCGGGATGGCTAGTGCCGGGAGCGTTGACGGTATCACCCGTTTCAGCTGCTGTTGTTGCTGCCGGAGGACAAGCCACTGTTCAGTTGAAACAGTACTTTTTTAATTTTGCCGCAGCTTCAAAGGGATTTTTGGGGACATTTACCATTTGAAATGGTATATGTTTATAGCTGCTTGCCACGTCTTTATGATGCATATCGTTGTGCGTCTTACGATAGTCATCATCAAATTCTCTTTCACACAGCAAGCATTTTACTTTTGCCCTGTCGCTTGTCGGTCGACTTTTTGTCCATTTTACCAATCGACAGTCTGCAGTACTTTCTTATCTCAAACTGAGATTACCAGTATTATTTAAACAACAACAAAATAAAAACTGTTTAAATTAAATGTGTGTTGTTGTTTTTTTTGTAGATATTGATGGTATTGTCTGTTTCGTGCATTTCAGACAGATAGTGGGACAAATTGATTCGTCAACCAATCAGTGTACAGCGTTTCAATCACGTGAACAAACGGAACGCCAGACACTGGGTCAGGTGACATTAGGTTTGTACAAAACATCTGCACGGATAGATTGTTTTAACCTTTTAACCATATAAGACATTGATAAGCTTGTTGATGTGCAGCTGTCTTTGCTATACCAAGCAGCATACTGCATGTTTTCTCTTGTGCAGACTTTATATTATAGTACAGAGTTGAAGCTGTTTTACTACCAAACTTAAGATGCTGTAGCATTGCTTGTTTAAAGAAGCTATTTATTTTCAGAAGTGACACATTCAGTAAGTGTGTATGTAACCAATTTAGAGTGTAGCAGAATATGTGCAGATAATGAAATATGTACTGTGTAACACAGTCATCTCAAAAAAAACTCCACAGACTAAATATTTACATACTAATCGTGCATCTCCGTCCAATCACAAAATCACAGTTCAGACATATTTTATACCATAAAATGCTGAATAAGTAAGTACTATATCTTTCTTTTTTTAACTTTACCTTTTTATGTAAACAAGTGCCACCTTGTGGTTCTTGTATGTCATTGTTTAAATATGCTATTATTACCTAAGCACAATATTTTCATATTTTATAGTGTTGGTATATTCTATTGTTCTTTTTTTTTTTTTTCAAAATGCAGGGATAACCCATGAGTTAAAATTCTTGAGTAGCATGGCCATCTGTGGACACAGGGCTCAATGTGATATAACCTTTTGAATGCTAATGTAGGAACAGCAGATAATTATACATGCTGATACATATATACTGTAGTGCCATCATAGGTTTGAACCCCAGGTGATATTTTACATGATTGAATTAATGTCAATGTGTGTATTTCATTGTAATAATCATTGAAACTTGTGAATAGTACCATACGTGTGTTAATTCTCATAACTAGCACATTTGCTCCTTTAAAACATTGCTTACAGATTATCGGTAGGCTCTGTATTCATGTTTTAGCTGCACACCATTTATGTTTAATTATTAATCATAGGAAAATAGATTGAACTATTGCCCTAGCATCCTTACACCACATTACAATAGTCTCTCTCTGTTATTTTACACTTACACTTCCTTGGTCATTTCACCTCTTTTGGGGTCAAAGCGTGTTACTGGTTGCAAAGCGTGTCAATCATTAGGGTAAGCATCTGGTTGGTAATTGATTGGAAAGGAGTAGTTGAAGGGGTGGAGAGAATTTCAAAGAAGAAATGACCTAGGAAGTGCAATTATAACAGACTACATGAAAGTATATCATCCAAACCGAGAGCTTTATTTTACCTATAGTAGTAGGGTAATGTATCCATTATCTTAAATAAACCAGGTTGTCAGATAATACATTGGAAATATTTTTTAAATAACCTTATAGGGAAAATGAATAATAAATAACATGACAATTAATCTGCAAATGATTAAAAGTAGTGCTGGAAATAAGAATCATGCTGATTTTTAGTACAGAGAATTTTCACATTATTTGCTACATGATCAAGCACAGCAATTCATATAAGAAGAATATTTAAATGGAAAAAAATGCAATGAGCTGCATACTGCTACAGATCATGGAAATGTCATTAAAGAATACACAGAAAAAGACTTCAAGTTATTTACATTGCATATCAAAACTGGAGCTATATATAGATTTCACTTATTCAATCTCTATATCCCCCTTTAGCAAAAAGAATTAGCATTTTCAAAACGTATACTCAAATGAACCATGATTGTCTTGGGAAAGGAGTCATTTTTGTGTTACAGGTGATTCAGTCCTTTATTTCTCATTTCAAATGCTTTTCCTTCCTAGATATATAATTAATTGATGAAAACAATACAATTCTGGGAACAGAATTTCAGTTGGTTTGTAATGTGTTTTTTTTTCTCTAAAAAGCCATGTTTGTTATGTTAACACAAGCAAAAGTAGTGTCAACTTACAAAGTGTAAGTATTTACAAGATGCAGCCTTAGGGAGGCAGTGGAAGCTAAAGATTCAGTGAAAAACACAGTGCTGAATACTGAATAAAGATCAATTGTGTGTGAGGCTAAATTGTATATGCAGTTTCTTTATTGCCTCATAAACCTGACATAATTAATAACATCAACAACTGTGAATATATCACCTAAATACTGTACATGTATATGCCTTAAATATAAATCAGCATGACAAAATATTAATTTCAAAACAGGGCTACACACATTTTGTGAAATAGTTAGAGGTTACTTAAAGGACAGTTAAGCATGTGCTCAGTATAATGATCTCACTCAAAACCTTTCATGCTGCTCTGAGCTAATGACAGCAACTGGTGCAGTCTGTTGTGTGGTTTATGGAGTGAATGAAAGAAGAGGGTCATTAAACACACACGATAGTGTTACTTCAGTAGATTCAATTTCTTAGCATGGAAGGATACAAATTTTAAAAAAGCGTAAAGTGACATTTTTTTCATTTTTTTTTATTTGTGTTCTTCATCCCCTAACCACTTGGTCAGTAAATAAGAATTTGAATAGCTAATTAGCATTCTGTTATATATATATATATAACAGAATATATATTTGTGAGGATATTATCAATGGAAAATAAAGTCTGATTTCACTTGTAAGGAAAACCAATGTGTTGATCAAATGTAATGATAAAAAAGGGGAAAAAAGGGAATTAAAAAGATCACATGAAAATAGTCTTTAATTGTTTAATAGTCTTCAATGAACATTTATGAATATTAATGCATGAACATAATCTGGAATGCACACATTCATGGCTCGATCATGCATTTAGCAAACAGGCTTCGTATGCTTCCAAATAAATATGTAATATAAAAATAGACATGCCTGCATATGACTATGGGACCCATCAGTGATGATATACTGCTTCATTTATTGTGTCAAGATTATGGCTGAAGGTGACTTGGACGGAGAAACTACAAAATAATTGATCGTAAAATATTACGTCCATCTGTTGATACCTACAGTTCAGTATTTAACAGTATATCCCATTCCGAAGTGATGAAATGTAGAGTGGCCTATATTAGTCTTTCACCCATTGTTTTGTAGATACTTTTTTTCTTGTTTTTGGATATAATATTGTGTGTAAAATAGAATCTGGAATGCATTTTACTGCATTGGTGGATCCTGCATTGCATTAATCACCTATCCATGGTTATAATCCCTAAAAACAAATATTATGTCAGTAACAGACATCCTCTGCCCCGGCTGTAATATAAAAATCTGAGTGATCAGTACAATGAAAAGATTGAGGACCATGACATATATCAATGGTATGCGCAAAATAGTAAAGAATACAAATTCACAATGAAATGTTTTATAACAATCTAGAGAGCGATTCTCCAAAAATGTGACATACAGACAGAATAATGTATGCTAAATAAAATGAATACCAAGTTTCGTAGCAATTAGATAAGTGGTTCTGCAGATATATGCAAACATGTAAATGTGACATACAGATGTACAGGTGTATGTATATCCCCAAAATTGTTTTTAATAACTTAACCTAAATAAAGTGGTGGTTCTCCAGCAAGGGGGGGTGGGGGGAGGGTAATAAATGGTTGGTGCAATCATCCAGGATGGTTCTTCAGTGCAGCAAGATGCTCTAAAAATGGCTTTCCTCTTGGGGTATCGGATCAATTAACCTTTTACATTTGTTCAAGATATAGATACATATCAAATATAGACAGATACATGTTTTATTAGTAGTTGTGTAGTAGTGGTAGTGGTCACAGTAGTATTTACTGGTAATAATATTGTAGTATTTTATAATATTTTATACGCAGCCCGGTGTGAAGGTGACTTACGTACATTTTTTTCTTTTCTTTCTTTAAAACAGATTTTTTTTTAAAGTCAATTTGTGTTCTAACAGCAGTTGACTCCTTTTCTCTTGAGTGATAAACATAAAGCTGTCAGTATTTACCAATGCAATTTCACCACTGAAGGTCAAAGGCAGTTCTCTAAGGAAAACTGATCAATCACAAGCTCAATTAACTTTTATTGCAGTTTCCCATTTCATTTGACTGATAGGCAATTTGTCAGTATAAATAAGCATTTACTAGATAATATCCCAGCAATTTTAAATTTGAAGTCTTTCATTCTAACGACACTGACACAGTTCAAAAAGTTCACCACAGGTGATAAAGAAATAATTTTAAAAAATCATAATTTGTTTGCAGTGCATGCTTTGGTGAAGTTTTTTTTTATGTATTAATTTATTCTTTATTATGTAGATGTGCCCAGATCTCAGCAATGTACCGAAATCATATTAAAAACAGGTTGTTTGGAAAAAAGTATTTTTAAAGTTACATATCAAAGTTAAATATAAAAAAAAACAATCAATATTAAGCAGAATATCAATCTGTATATCCAATATTATAATGGTATCATTTTTTGTAAAGTTTAAGCTCTTTAAAAAGATTCACTCACTGGAGATCTATAAATCGAACAAGGAAAGGGGGTTCAAAAAAGCCAAACTGCACTACATTAAAAACGACATACTTTACAGAGGGTAGTTCTACTGTGATGCAATGTATGTGGTCAGAATTCCTCTTTTTAACAAGAGTACTGCATTGAATGGAGCTGGAAGGTGGTTCAGTGGATTAGTAAGTAAATACTTTATTATTTTTGCCAACAAGAGCTGAGTCTATTGTTCTCACTCAAGGAAATTATTATAAAGGTGGGTATTTGATAATGAGCTCTGGAGGGTGGTAATGCACCCCAAAATATGCAAGGAAAGCATACATCAAATGGTTCACTTACGTAATTGTTGATTTGTCCCCAGAGAATATCCTATGATAGGTTTAGAGGAAAGCAAGTGAACAGCAGAACTGTCTATTCCACACCTGCTATGTCAATAAATAAAGGACATTTCCCTTATCAAAAATTATCATGATATACCATCACGAAACCGTAGTGAAGTGTAATATATAAACATTGAAAATATATTAAAGCACAAACAATTACTGATAATTACAGTATGGTTAAGCATTGGAAAACATATGCCAAACTTTGATAAAGAATATTAAATGCATAATATAAGCATGACTGAAAGAGCCCTACATGTATAAGTGTAGTCTTACAGTTCATATTCAATCTGTAAAGATATAAATATAGACCTCTCAGATACCCAGAGGAAGTGCAACCTGGGGATACTGCTTTCCAACCAATAGAAATGACGTGTTGCCTTTTTTGTAGTGATGCACTGTTGGCTAAATAAACCCTTTAATATATTTCTCAAACCACCATGACACATCCCCTGAGAGTCAAATGCTTTTACATAAAAAAAGAATGTGACCTTTGTGGTTTAAGCTGGTAGCACAATATAGTGGTATTCAGATTCATATTTTAGTCTAAGCCTTTTGAAATTTAAGGATTAGCTTTTGAAAGATAACACAATGACATTCATAGGAAACAAAATTAACCGAAATACAGTTAATAACATGTATTGGCAAATTGTAACAACATTAATCCCAATACATAGTAGTATGTATGTACCTCAGGAATCTACTAAAATGATACTGAAAGCATGGTAAATCATAGGTAAGTATTGTAAATCTAATGTTCACTAAATGCCTGTATTTAACAGGTTTTCTTGAATTATTTTATATTAAGTGTAGGGTGCCAATACTTTTGTCTGCCACTGTATAATAATAATCCTGTCATGCGCTAACTCCATCGTATTCTTGTCCAACCTTAATGTGCCATCAGTTCAGAGTTCTAGTATCTTCATTGAAAATCATTATGTGTCAAAGCAACAGTATACATTAACATGTCAATTACTCCTTCTACAAAATTGTCTTCAGTCTTTTACCAGTGCATCTTAGGACTTCCTTTGAGTATTTATGCATGAGAAATCTACTATGACACATATTTATGTTTTTTTCTACAATGTATTTATTATGCTTAATTCTAATAGAAAGCTTGGAAAATAACCCTTTTAAAGAAATAAATGCATTCTAGAGGAAAACAGAACAAGTATGTAACTGTGATGGGGTGCAGCCTATTTTCTGGTGGGTTTGTGTTTTTTGAATTGTTTAGAGTGGATATGAGTGAGTTTGGGGTGTGGTTCAGTGAGTGAGTGAGTTTGTGTGAGGAATGTGTGGAATGTGCCTGGGCTAATGAGGTGCGAATTGCCCAATTAACCCAGGCACCTGTATAAATGGGAGAGGTTGGGTATGTTAGTGGGTGAGTGTTTGTGAGAGGGAGAAGACCTGTGTGAGAGAGTGAGTGGTTCGTTTTGGTATAGTTTGTTTAAAGCCTGTTTTTGTGTTTGTCTTTTTGGTTGGCCATTGTGCCTTTTGTTTTGTGTATTTTGTTTAATTAAAAGTCTTTTATTTTCCCTGCACATCCTGACTTTGAGTCTCCTTACCTCGGTCAGCCTGTCACAGGTGGTGTCAGAAGAGGGAGAGTGCCTCTGGAGACTTGGAGCAGGAGTGCAGGATTTTTTTTGTTTGTTTTGTTTTTGGAAAAAAAAATAAAAAAAAATAAAATAAATAAATAAATAAATAAATAAATAAATAAATGGGCAAGAAGAGCCACCAGCCCTAACCCCGCTGTCGGAGGAGCTGGCAGTGCCGCCTCCGCCACCAGAGGGAGATGAGCTGCTGTTCTCGCCTCCGCCACCAGAGGGAGATGAGCTGCTGTTCCCGCCTCCGCCACCAGAGGGAGACGACCTGCTGTTCCCGCTTCCGCCATCAGAGGCGCTAGAGCGGGCTTTACCTCCTGTTGCCAACAGGGAAGAGGAACCCTGGCCGCTGCCACCCTGGTCGGAGGTTCCTGCACTGTTGGCCACGCCCAAGGATGCCTGCTCGCACCGCCCAAGGATGCCTGCCTCGCACCGCCCAAGGATGCCTGCCTCGCACCGCCCAAGGATGCCTGCCTCGCACCTCCCAAGGATGCTTGCCTCGCACCGCCCAAGGATGCCACAGCCACTCCGCTCAGGGATACCACGTCTGGATCGCCTGGGGTTGCCTGCTGCTCCGCATCGCCTGGGGTTGCCTGCTGCTCCGCATCGCCGGGGGTTGCCTGCTGCTCCGCACTTGTTTCTTATAGGGTCGCTGAGGGTCCTGCTTCGCCTGGGGTCGCTGAGGGTCCTGCTTCGCCTGGGGTCACCGAGGGTCCTGCTTCGCCTGGGGTTGCCTGGTGCTCCGCATCGCCTGGGGAGTCACCAGTTACAAAGTACGAGGGAGAAGTGGAGCTCCCGCTGCCGCCTTCATGGCCAGGGGCTCCCCTCCCGAGTTTCCCTCCCAAGGGTCTGCTGCCGCCGTCGCCTCCCAAGGTTCCGCTGTTGCCTCCCGAGGGTCCGCTGTTATGGCCTGGGGCTGCCAGACTATCTTTGCTTGGGACCACCGGACTGCTTGTGGGCCAGGGGAAGCCTCTGCCCTCTCCCCAGCACCAGAAGAGACGATTTTGGGACTTTAAGGGGGGAGGTGTCCATTTAGGCCATGTTGTGCTGCGCACAAGGAGGGAGGTGTGTGATGGGGTGCAGCCTATTTTGTGGTGGTTTTTTGTATTGTTTAGAGTGGATATGAGTGAGTTTGGGGTGTGGTTCAGTGAGTGAGTGAGTTTGTGTGAGGAATGTGTGGAATGTGCCTGGGCTAATGAGGTGCGAATTACCCAATTAACCCAGGCACCTGTATAAAAGGGAGTGGTTGGGTATGTTAGTGGGTGAGTGCTTGTGAGAGGGAGAAGTCCTGCAATTCGAGCCAAGGTTGACTGCCTCTGGGTAGGAGACATGCAAGACCTAATGAGTCACATATATTGCATGACACAGTAAGGATCGGAAAAGTCATGTATTAATGAATCATGAGAAAAGGGATTGGTGAATTCCTTTAACCTGTTTGATCAATACGAGGTCCCTAATTTTTGGTTAAGGACCTTGAGTGGTATCGCTCAAACTGTGTTTAATCTCTGTTCCAAATTAATCCACAGAAAAATACATACATACGTACAGTATTCATTTATGTATGTTACCTTTTTTTCTGCTTGATGAAAGAAAATCTACATTCTAGTTCATGCCCTCTGAATATTGTCTGTCAATGTCGACTTTAAGTCTGCTTCATCTAGCCACTTTCACTGCATTAGACTGGGTTCTATTCTGGTCTAACCATGTCCTTTTGTGGATTCAGCTTGCAGCTTACAACATGGTCTACTTGGTGTATGTTTCATTTGATTTGCAGCTGAATAAAATGCAATTTGCTAACAGTGACTATTAAAGCACGGTAGACTGTCAGAAGTGATGAGTTAAAGTTATGAACTGGTCTTCCCAGGCCACGTTTCCATCAATTAATTTACTTAGAATACAGTGAAGACCAAAGTACAGTAAGTGAGGATCTTTCATTATTTGACGATTTGTGCAAGCAGCATGAATTATTCAAAACCATTATTTTTAGCTATGTCCTTAGTGCTTTCGACTATACCTGAGGAAGCTACTTTCACTTGGCACTGAGTCAGTAGCACTTTGTGACCTGAAGTTGAAGTTGTGTTCAAGTTCAGCAATAAGACAAGAAGAAAAACTGAAATCCTGAAATTACTTTGGAGCGGATTCAATAAATATTTGGTCAAGAGACAAGATTGCAAAAAGAAAACTGCATGATAATGTTAGACAACTTTAAACAAATCACTCCTGCTAATTTAAGAACATTCACATAAAGTTTATTGACCTCTTTTTAGTTCTCTGTTATTTAAAGCATTCTCTAGCTGATTTTATTTTCTAGCTGAGGCTAACTAGAGTTGAGAAGTTACAGTAGCATATGGCCAGTAAGCACGGACACATGATCAAAAAACATGTCCTGCTCCATGCAAGTTCAAAGCCAGAGACTGCTATAGAAAAAAGAAAGAATACTTCTCAATACAGTGCACTCCACTTAATGTAGACATTTGCTTATTTTGGCAAATCTAATAAGGATAAAATGTTTATGTATATTTTACAGCTCAATCAAAAACATTAACTAATGTAATATAATATCCAAAGCAGATGTCCAAGGTTTTGTCATCACAGCAATTGATGTTTGTCATTATTCAAACCACAAAGAAAAAAATATCCAAAATAGAACCTATAGAAAATCTGGAACAACTTTTTAGGGTTTTTAGATAATCTTTGTAAAACAATCTTAATGTTATGTTGTGACAGGCTGGCTGCAGGGAGGAACTCAGACCAGAGATAGAAACACACAGCAGACAGAGACTTGGGGTTTTGGTGAAGCTGAGCGCGTGATCGCGCTCAGCATTTAATAAACAAAATAACAGAACACAAAAAACAGGACACGGCACTTGCGCCAAAATAAATAGACGAACAAAAACGGACTATCAATTAAACAAACGGTGGACGGACAAACACACAAACTCGGTGAGTAAATAAATAAACAAGTATCGTGCTGGTCCTCCAGCACGCGATAGCAATTGTTTTAAATAGTACTCTCCTTCTCTCTCTCCCGTTCTCCACTCAACGAACACACCACCCCGAGTGAGTGAAAACATGCAGCTTTTATGCAGTTGTACCGAGACTCGATTGCTAGTCAATCATTCAATTGGAATCTCGGTACAACTGCACGTGAATTAATTAAGTGTACTCCCGTGACCACACATTACATTTTAACCAGCACGTGAAAGTGATTTGTGCCATCCTCGTGCCTAAATACAAACCTACATTTTTAAATACATGTGAAACACAGACCCGCTTATATCCCGTGTACCAATGACTATACACCAACATTTACACACAACACGTAACACAAAATACACACAGGGGGGGCACTTTGCCACATATGTATATCAGATTTTGTTAATTAAAAACACATGCTGTTCATCTTTAAATCCAGGAACTCTTTGAAAATGGAAATATAATAATGTGATTTCTAGAAATAAAATCTGAAGATTATGGTAATATTTAATTGGTAGGTAGTTGGATTTGAAAATGCTACAAAGCATACAGACAGTATTTCAGCAGTACTCAAATGCTTAGTCACAGAGATACAGGCAGTCTAAATCACAGTTGATTGCAAGATCTGCCACTTTTATATTCAGAGCTTGAGTAAGCATAGGCAACTGATATTCAAAGAATGCATAATTTGAAATCAATAAAGGAAATAAATGATTAGTTTCCTTCTGAGGAAATGACATTTACTATTTTCCTTGGTATATATTGCACACATAGCATTTATTGATTGATTGATTTATTGTAGGAAGGCCATGCAAAATGTATTTATTGCATTAATAGCCTATTGTCCTGTAATTACTGAATATCATGAGGAGATGTTGAATAACCTTGAGCAGAAACTTGTCTGAACAATAAACACATTAATTTATTTCACAAAGTGATTGTTTGCTTTTTTTGTTGGTTGAGTTTTTCCCGATTTTTCTATGTAAAAGCTGAAAGCTTCCTAATACTGTAGCTTATTTCTACAATATATTGATTCTCTCTCTCAAGAGAGGGTTTGACACCCATCTACAAAGTTCTAGCAGCTAGCAGCCTGGTTCCTAATATAGGGTTTAACATTGTTGCAGAAGGGTGTGTGGATTTTTGATGTGGATACAAACCCAGGATCTGCACACAGTCAGAAAGTAATCTCTGCATCTATGCACTGCAGAGAATAATGTGTGATATGTGTTCATTTTCATTCCCTGTTGATTTATAGCCAGGGTGTGTGAATGGAAATATCAATTCAATTGTGATTATGAAATATATATCACTGCAATATGTCCAACACAGGATACAGAAAAAGTTAAGAAGTCTGTAAATTGTAAAGGCTACTGATGTCTAAACATTAATTCATCATTATTTGCTTAGTTTTCAGACAGGCTGTGGCGGGGCACCTCCGCCCCTGGGTGTATTTGGTTTATTTTGTAAAGTTTGGGTTATATAGCATGGGTGAGTTAAAGTGTATATTGGTATGTTGGCACGGGGAAGTCACAATTAGTTCAGACTGTGCCAGGGCCAGATTGAATGATTAGCAATTAAGTCCCTGCACAGCTGTATTTAAGGAGCACACATTTTTTACTCTGGGTTGGTGTGTTCCGAGGCAGAAGGAGAGTCAGGAGGTGAAGTAAAATTATTGTTATTGTTTGTTTTGCAGATGAGTAGTGGATTGGGAGCTGCAGCCACAGAGCCAGCACAAACCCTGGAAGCATCATTACCTCTGCACAGCACAGCACCACAGTAACTTCACCTTTTCTGGAGCACTTTCCCATGCACTTGTGGATTGGACAGTGTAATTAGTATTTATTGAATCTTTTTGTTTGGGACTGAACACCCGCCATTGTACCCCCCTTACCATTGCTGGTATAGGTGGTGATTATCATTTAAAATGAAACAGACCTTTTGGGATTACAAATGACATGGTATTGGACATTCACTTCTTCCCACACCACTCACCTCCTGACAGGACTTCATATCTTTAATATTGCTAATATTGATAACACTTAATGACCTGCTGCCCCCAGCCCTTTCCCTAAACTAAATGAGCTCAGAACAAGGGATCTGGCTGCTCTTATATACCATGTGACCAGAGCTGATTGACAATCAATCAATCAATCAATCAATCAATCAATCAACACCTGGCCACATTCTGCATGTGGATTTGGTAGGGATGGGATTTTATCAAAACAAACTTTTGTTTACAACAAAAAACACACAATATATACATTTGTATTTGAAGGGACCACAGACTATCAGTTATTAACTTTACACTTGGACAGGATAACAACCATCCTAGTGTAATTTGTTGACTTTTACTGCCTGTCCAACATTCCCATTTTCATAACTAATTCAGAACAGCTAAATATATTTTCTTTGGGTTAAAGGTTTGTTGAATAATGTTTTAAGAAAAGACACACTTATTGAAAATAACATACACTGTCAATAATACATGCAATACAAAAATGTAAATAATACATTTTTCAATGGCTTTTTTCCACGCTCACTGTTAAAGACAAAATGGTCCTGTGAGATATAAAAACAAAATGTTCACCCACACTTCACATAGCACATTAATGGTAAAAGTTTCTAGTAGGCAGGTATTATTTATAGTAGTTGACATAAAAAGAGTATATGTCATGAAAAATCATGACATACAGTATTTAGGTCATGGGCGGACTTAGCGATAACAAACTTCGAGCGAGTTTGTTATCCTTCAGCCGCTCAACACCCATGACATTAATATTGTATGTCATGGTTGTTCATGACATATCTTGTTTATGCCATGCATGTTTACATTTTCTATAAATCTCAGTAAGAAAACTGTACCTACCCACACTTATTTGAAGGTAGTGTATGGTAGGCTATTACTATTTTACAAGGCAATAGAGTGTAGGAAGCATGGAGCTCATCCCGTCTGACAGGTAAGCTGGGTGTAGAGCTTGTTTTTCACTTTCCATTTTAGAAATGCAAATTCTGGCAAAGTTGCAAAACTTTTAATACTGTGCATGACAAGCAAATGTTCATTTGAATATTCAGATATTTTTCCCACAACTATTTATAACTTGATTTAATTAACACCATTGCCAAAGCCATTTCCGTATATTTGCACACTAACCAGTAGTTACTATGTAAAAGCATGGGAAAATGTTGGTAGTTACACATTTATTACCACGTAATTACATGCTTGTGTATGCCCTGTTACATAAAGTGCTACTAATTGCTTAAAGGGTAAGTTTTGCCCTATATATAAACTTTTGCATGTTGCAAGCACTCAATATGACATTTTTTGAAAAACGACTCGTGCTGACCAATACAGAAGAAAAATGCTGGAAATTTATCAATAATTCTGGAAATTGCAGAGCACGGTCTGAATTCTTACGAAGTTTCAGTGACGTCAGTTTGAATACCAGGCGGACAAGGAAACTGAGTCCAGTACAGAAACTGATAGCGATACCAGCGACAGATATTCAAATTACTCAAATTATTAATGATTTGGGCTAAACCAGCCCAGACAAAACACTGGGGATTTCTCTGCTTCAATGCACAGGTATTGTGCAATCAAGAACAGCTTCACCACTGCACTTAATTTTGGGGACATTTGAAGATTTTGCATGGAAAAAAGCAAGAAGGAAGCCGCTTTAAACTGGGTTTGATTACACATCAATGTACAGGTATGTCTGTGTATGTAAAATTTGTCTCAGTTTCCCAGACACATATGAAGGCTACATGTGTGTATGTGTAGATATATACGGTAGTTATGTTTGCATGTTGGCCTACACATTGGTTGATGCATTGTACTTTGTTTTAAGTATCGTATTATAACACATTTAAAACTTTTGGTAATATGTTAAATGAAGAAACTGTACTTACCCTTGCAACTTCCATTTTGTGGACTGCTTTGTGGGGCTTCTTTCCAACCGCGGGGGACAGACAGAGAGGTGTTGATGAGAGTCTCCGTCTGTCTCTTTTATTCCCGGACTCAGCTAGTCCTCCATAGGGCTGAGCTGAATAGTGGGGACAGACCTACTTTTCAGCTCCTTTTTCTTGCAGAACCCCATTGAAAATTGAACGTAATTTTTAAAACTGTTGGGCGAGAAATGCTCTCCCCAAATAACTGAAGAACTAGTAGCTTCCTTGAAGTCATTTCTTTTAATTTGTACAAACTTGACCCACAGACACCTTGTTGAGGGATCTTGTGGAAATGCGTGGATGCTATGCTCAGTATTATAAGAGTTCCCATATAACTGAATAACACACCGCTGTACCATGGCGAAAATGTTTTTGTACAGTACAGAGCAAACTACCTTCACCGTATCCAATGCGCGCTTTTGCAGTACACAGCCTGTTTGTTCTCAAACTGAAGCCAGTTGCCAGATTGTGTTGTTTTTTGATTGGGCCACTCGGGAGAGACTTCAAATCCATTTTTATGAGTAGTCAAGCAAAAAAATATAAACAATGTATACATTTTAGACAGGTATTATAATGTACTTTATTTATATGTTGTCAACTAAAAATCTATTTTACATGCTACTTATACTTTAAAGTACAGCTAGCAAAATAATCCTAGTACATATTACATATGTATATACATTAATTGGTAGGTCACACATTTTCCTGTATAAAAGATGCAAACATTATAGTAAACATGTATTAGATTAATTAATGGTATTTATATTGTATATCAGGCTCTTTATCATAATAATAATAATAATAATAATAATAATAATAATAATAATAATAATAATAATAATAATAATAATAAATGTATTCTTTTGGGAAAAAAGCAACACAGTTTAATCTGTAAACGATTGAAAAATAAGTTCTGGGTCTTTTCTTGCATAGATGTAATGCATAGTTGTAATGCATTGTGACCTACAGTACAGTACAATCTGCAATGTCACAGCTGCTTAAGTCAAGGTGACTTCAAGCAATCACTGCAAAAGTCTGCATTTCCAAAAAAAAGACCCTCCGAAAAGCTGAAGTGACACTTTTTTTTGACTAACTGCTCTGTGGCGCCGCAGGACTGGAGTTACTAAAATGAAAATGTCAAGAGGCTGTTTTGCTTTCAAGTGCAATGTCACTGCAGCAAGAGTGTGGCATTGCTGCAGTTTCTACAGAGATAAGTGACCTACAGGGGGTTGAGAGTGGGATAGTACATTATTACTAACTAATGCATTATTACATTTTAAACATTAGAATGTATCATTTTTCAGCAAAAAGACTTCTGACTAATTAGTTATTACTAAGGTTCAGCTGGTTTGTACTTAATACACCAACTAAGATTAATATCTATCTATTTTTTTCTTGCTGCTATACATAAAGTGTGATTAATATACATAGATAGTTTTGTCTTCTAGATTCATTAAGGGTCATTGTGGTCAGGAATAACATCTTCAATTAAATTAAATAGAGGGACCAATTACAAAAACAAAACATAGAAGCTACTTTAAAGCTTTATTGCATACCTTTTTTGAAAAAATAAAAAGACAGTTCAACCTGGATCTTCTGCACATCTCTTAAATGAGATAGACTGCATTTAAAACCAATGTGAGCACAGTGACAGACAGCTCTATAGAATAACTGACAATGAGTCCTGAGCCATTGCCAGGCACCAAAGAAATGTAAATATCATTAGACAGATACCCAACTGCTAATTAACTTTTGCATATAAAGAAATGCAAAGATAAAGTATTGTGGACTGTATTGAACTTCCCTGAAAGTTTTTTTTTTTTTTACAAATTGTCCCGACAGTAAATGTAATTTGTTGAATTTAGAAGTATAATGATTTGTTTATATATCCAAAGCATTATCTAGATGAGTCATAGATACAACTAGAGTCAATGTCTTAATAATTTATATATAGAGTTGCTTGAAGGACTGGTATAATGAAAAGAGAGCTTTTATCTATTAAGACAGTCAATATATTATATACAGTAAGGACAGTTCAGCCACATATTGATTATGGAGATGTAATTTGGTCAACAGGCCCAGCTAATAATGTAAGATGCATGCAGAGAATATAAAGCAGTTAGGAAAGAGCAGTAGAGGTTAAAGAACATATAGCTAAATAGTTTTTTTTCTGAGGTTTGAAATCCTTCTACATGGAAGTTGTAGTCTCTAATATTGACATTTAAAAAATAAGTTGTCTGAATTATTATTATTTGTTTATTTAGCAAACGCCTTTATCCAAGGCGACTTACAGAGACTAAGGTGTGTGAACTATGCATCAGCTGCAGAGTCACTTACAATTAAGTCTCACCCGAAAGACGGAGCACAAGGAGATGAAATGACTTGCTCAGGGTCACAGAATGAGTCAATGGCTGAGGTGGGATTTGAACCGGGGAGCTTTTGGTTATAAGCCTGTTTCTTTAACCACTGGACCACACAGCCTCCTAGAATTGAGTATCTTCTACACCCCATGGTATATATTATATATTATGAAGCAGTAGAAGTTAGCAGGGTTAAAAGTTCATAATACCACAGAACGGGAAGCAAACAATGTTAATTAAGTGTAACAGGGTGAAGGCTGGGCATAAACCGGTGACTGCTCACTGTGCAAAAGAGCCGGGTTCGTCTGCATTCATGGCTATAGAGCTTTTAACTTCATCTCACTGACATGGGACAGAATCTTTAACACACACAACACTGCCGGTTACTAAAGAACAACAACAACAAAAAAATGTTTGTATATTTTCCAGCTGATAGTGCAGCTGTCTATCTCCAATCCTTCAATTAAGTCATCTCACCACAGTGAGGGTCTGACTAAATATAAAATATACTTTGGAAGGGCTTATGATACAGCCTCGCTTATGAGACTCCCAAAACAGCCTGAAGATAAACCAGTATACAGCTATAGTTCCAGAGGGAGTCACCAATACTGTCCCATCCTCATAGTTTTGAGGGACACCACAAACGCTAACGTGACTTGGCCTCACCGCTACTGCTACAGTTCCCTTTCACCAACGTGACTATGGGATATCCTTGCCCATTGGGTAGGTATTACTGAGCTCTTTATACCAGAGCTGCCGATAGGCCCCTTCCTGGGATGACGCACTCGGTCCCGCCCACCGAGGGATTAAAACCGTCATCCTGAAGAAGATATTTCTCTTTTTCTTTTTCCTTCCCAAGATGGCAAGGTAAAACCTCTATGTTTAGCTGAGCGTATTGATAGAAAGAGCTTCTGAATTGAGTTGTATTTCCTTTGCATTCTTGCTGAAAGCCGGCTTGCCGCTTTCCTGGAATCATCGACTCTCTAATTTCAAGTCTCTTCTGTCTTTCAGCAGCCTCCTTGCTTGCGTTGTAGACTGCTCTGTATTTTGCTGTATGTCGTGTGTGAGCGACTGCCTGTGCAGTCAACCCATGATTGATTGTCTATTTCTTTATTGGGAGAATACAGTTCCTCCACGGGGCTAGGCCTTGTCGCATCCCCGCAGTCGAGTGATTCCCCCAGCCGCCGTCTGGCAGCTGAAGTGGGCCTTGTTGTTTGACTGCCGCTGTGCGTCCCCTGTCTCTGTATTAGACCGCGCGGCCCTGTTTTTCAAGGTCGTGCTGAGGATTAGCTACAGCACGTTTGTGCAACAGCCATCCAGCCGTGTATTCCTCCACCGGGCTCTGTTATTTCATCTCGCTGCAGAGTAGACCTCGCCGGCTGCGTAGGCCCGCCCACCTCGGTGAGTCGGGCCTTGTAAACAAACAACAGTATGTTCTCCCCCATCTGTTTCTACCGTGTTTTTTGCTGTCTGCCTTCGCCCGCCTAGGCTTCGGCCCTTGTGTCTCCCTTCTGTATGCTACGCGCTGACCAGGTGTGTTACCACGCGGTTAGGGTAATCACAGCCTTCCACATTAATCAGTCTGTGGAACTGGAGTCCTTCCATCCGCCCCTGTATTCTTCGGAGGATGAGAGATTGAATTTCCTCTGCCCAGTCCGGGCATTGAGATGCTACGTGGAAAGGATAAGAGCTCTGTGTCATTCTGACCAGCTATTTGTCTGTCACGGGATACGGACCCTAGTACAGCCCCTCTCAAAGCATCGTCTGCCGCATTGGATTGCGGACACTGTCTCGACTGCGAATGATGGTGCCGGATTGACCCCAGCGCCTTAATGTGGTAGATCCTGCCATGCCTTCATTAGGCATCAGGGTCCTTGAGGGTGTAAGCTCACACAGCTAACCCTTGGGTTATGCGGTGCTGATGCGTCCCTCATATGCTGCCGTTCCTTCTCCCTCGCGACGGCTCTGGTTTACATTGCCCATACGTAATGTTGTTGGTGGTCATGTTCGAATTGAAAGGGAACGTTTGGTTGCATACCGTAACCCTGGTTCCCTGAAAGAGAAGACGACCACCAACCACAAGGTCGTATTGGTCGCCCTCACGGGTTCGATGGAAAAAGAGAAATGGCTTCCTTTGGATGACGGTTTTAATCCCTCAGTAGGCTGGACCAAGTGCATCATCCCAGGAAGGGGTCTATCGCAGCTCTGGTATAAAGAGCTCAGTAATACCTACCCAATGGGCAGGGATATCCCATAGTCACGTTGGTAGTCGTCTTCTCTTTCAGGGAACCAGGGTTACGGTAGGTAACCTAACGTTAGTCACATTTTAAATCGTCATGCTATATTTACAACTAGTTAATAGATTGAATTATTCCTAATATTATACTGTAGTTCAATTAAAATAAATAAATAAAAAATGTATGTATACACATGTTTCACGAACTGCACCTCTTATTTTGGACAGCAGCATATTGGTGATTTCCATTACACAAGCGTAGATGTTAAAACTTCATGCTGATTTGAACTCGGCTCTCGCCAAGATAGCACCAACTAAGATGTAGCTTTACAGTAAACTAATGTGATCCATATGTGTCTCCATCCATTTGCGTTTACTTCCATATGATGATGTAGATATCCTTCTGTCTGGTGTTAATGGCTGAAGTGTAATGCTGGCTCCAGGGATCAGCTTACTGCCTCCCTAGCGCATCAGCACACACAACGGCTGCGATGCTGGCTCCGGGGATCAACCACAGTGCGGTCTTCCCAGCGCATCAGCATGATAACCATCTGGATTGAGCTAAGTAGGGTACATCTCTGGGGTCTTCAAGTGGGCACCTTCCATCCTCTGTGTTTCGTCGACTAGCCCACGACACCTCAAGAGGGCTCGATGGTGATTCTGGCGTCCCAGCATCACCCCCCTCCGTCCCCCACTCAACTCAGCCCAGCTTACTTACCCATACATCAGCGTTTCTCTCCCTCTATTGTGCTTGAGATCCCTAGCCAGAATCCTTCCGTCTCAACCGCAGCCAGCCGCTGCTCCTCTCTGCTGCTTCAGATAAGTTCTTCACAGCGCGACGCAACTCTTGGCCACTGAATCCGACATCTCTGAGAAACCGGGTTGTAGAGTGCGCCACAAATCCTCGACAACCCACCTCCACTGGGTAAACCCGGACTCTCCATCCTCGCTGTTCCGCTTCAGTGGCTAGTTGAGCATACCGCATTCCTCTCATACGCCTCATCTACAGCATCCTCCCATGGCACTGTTAACTCTACCAGGTGAACAAGGCGTGCTGATCCAGACCACAAGACAATATCTGGTCGAAGGTTAGTGGTGGCAATCTCAGGTGGAAAAATAAGCCGTTAACCCTATGTATATGTTTGTGACACTAATAATAATCATTACAATTTTTAAGCAAAAAAGCATTGATAAGATCATTACTGATCAGGACTTGTATTCTGCATTCAAGAACAGAAACTCGGTGAAAGTCAAAATGTCTTTAAATTGACAGGACTTAAATTGATTATTATCCTCATTAAAACTAATTAAGATAAGACCCTAATATTAATCATTCTCCTCACTGCACTAAACCACTAATTCAGTGTCTTAGCCCACAAAGCACTGCTAGAATTAATCAAGATGCTCCCATGCAGTGTAATGAAATTGTACTCATTGATAATGAAATCAGAAGAGTCAGTAATTCTAGTTGTGCTGATCTCATCACACGCTTCCAAACTGCCTAGTATCTCCTTAAGAATTTTTTTTCACCCCATTAATTTGAATTTTTTGCATAATCCTTTTGGCAAAAATAAGTCTCTAGACATGAAAAAATATTACTATGACATAAAGATGGATGGCTTTATTGACAGGCACCTCCTACTGTATCCCCAAAATGTGATTAATAACAAATATATGCAAAAATGAAGGTGTGTCATACGGATTGACAGATGTACGGACAGAAAGATAGCCCTCTATACCCCCCAGAGTCTTATGCAAATAATGTTAATACTAAGTTTCATGACAACTGGATAAGCCGTTCTCCAGATGTATGGAAAATATGTGAAGTGTGACATGCATACAGATGTACATGCAACAGCCTCCACTATATTGTATTATTATCCCAGTGGGGGCCATTATTATGTGTTTGGTCAATTTTCCAATCGAACATGAAATGACATATTTTAAGGAGATAAAGAGAGCAGACACCTTGCTTGCTGAGTCTGAACACATAAGATAGAGGAAAGTGCAGTGCATTATGATCCCCGAGACGCATACTGTAGACATTTCAGTCCAGGAAACTGAGAGTCTTGTCTTTTTTTTTTTTTTTTTTAATTTAGTAGTCGGCAATTATTTTGTATTATATTGTCCCAATTTAGGATATCCAATTATTATTTAAGCTCGGCTCACCGCTACCACTCCTGCGCTGACTCAGGAACTCCCATCCACGGTCGGCAATGGAATAGCCTGGATTCGAACCGGCGACATCCAGGCTATAGAGCGCATCCTGCACTCCACAAGGAGTGCCTTTTACCGGATGCACGACTCGCCCCAGAGTCACGTCTTTTTGAAGGTGTGACAGGGTGACTGGGCGGTGACGTCACGCAGAAGCAGGAAGGGAAACTGACACCAGGGAAGTACTGCAGTTAAAGGCGCTCGCGCCGTTTTATTTTTAAACAAAAATAAATCAAAAGTTTAAACAAAAAGAAATTGCTCACAGAGCAAAATAAAACAGGTAAACAAAACAAATCACGGACACAACTAATAAATAAACCATACAGGTCAGGCTGGGCAGTCGCTGTCACTGTTCCTGTATTGTAGTTCTCTTTCATTTTAGCTCTTGCCTTGGCTCACTCGTTCCTCCTCTGAACTCCCACCACGAGCGCAGAGAGCTGCAGGCTTATATACTGTGGCCGAGGGGTTTAACTGGCTAGTAATTATCCTATTACCCCTCGCCACAATCTGCACGAGTTTATTAATTAAAAAGTGCTGTGGATGGGGCTAACCGTCCACGCTAAACAAAACAAACAAAAATCGGCTACGCCGTCCTAAATACATAAACAAAATATGCGGCGCTTCGCGGTCATAAATAATAATAATAATAATAATAATAATAATAATAATAATAATAATAATAATAATATACAAAATAACACAGGGGCGGAGGGGGAAAACCCCGTTCTAAAAATAAACAAACAAAACAATGTACAGGGCTGCTTGCCCTGTTACATATCCCCCCCCCCTTGTGCAACGCACACTTGGCCCCAACGGCCACCTCCACCCTCAGTCTCAAAGTCCCGGAAGAGGGGGAAGCAAGTTGTTTCTGGGGGTGGCCATGGTGGAATGTCTGGCACCCCCAATTCTTCGTGGCTGGCAGCTCCCTCTTCCGGGCTCCCGCCACACGCTATCCTGCCGCGAAGTGGGCTGGGGAGCTGGTCTCCTGACCTCCCCCTTCTTTATGGCCGGCAGTTCCCCTCCGTGGGGCTCCGGCCAGCCAATTTCCGCAGCGAAACTGCTGCGGGGGGAGCTGGTCTCCTGACCTCCCCCCTCCTCTTCATGGCCGGCAGCTCCCCTCCGTGGGCCTCTGGCCAGTGTTTCCTGCCGCGAAAATGCAGCTGGGGGAGCTGGTCTCCTGACCTCCCCCCCTTTCTTCATGGCTGGCAGCTCCCCTTCATGGGGCTCCGGCCACAGTGTAGCGACCCCAGGCGACGGCAGCAGCGGCGGACCCTCGGGAGGCGACGGCAGCAGCGGCGGACCCTCGGGAGGCGACGGCAGCAGCGGCGGACCCTCGGGAGGCGACGGCAGCAGCGGCGGACCCTCGGGAGGCGACGGCAGCAGCGGCGGACCCTCGGGAGGCGACGGCAGCAGCGGTGAACCCTCGGGAGGTGACGGCAACAGCGGTGGACTGTCGGGAGGCGACGGCAGCAGCGGCGGACCCTCGGGAGGCGAACTCAGGAGGGGAGCCCCTGGCCATAGAGGCGGCAGTGGGAGCTCCACTTCTCCCTCGTACCCTGTACCCTGTGCGAAGCAAAAGGCAGCCCCAGGCGATGCGGAGCAGCAGGCAGCCCCAGGCGATGCAGGCGTGGCATCCCTGAGCGGAGCGGGCGTGGCATCCCTGAGCGGTGCGAGGCTGGCATCCCTGGGCGGTGCAAGGCTGGCATCCCTGGGCGGTGCGAGGCTGGCATCCTTGGGCAGTAGTGGAGGCAGAGGCAGCTCCTGCTCCTCTCCCTCAGGTGGTGGTGGAAGCAGAGGCAACTCCTGCTCCTCTCCCTCAGGTGGTGGTGGTGGAGGCAGAGGCAGTTCCTGCTCCTCTCCCTCAGGTGGTGGTGGTGGAGGCAGAGGCAGCTCCTGCTGCTCTCCCTCAGGTGCGGGTGGTGGAGGCAGCAGGGGCTCCTCCCCTTCTGGCTGCAGCCGTGAAACCAGCAGGCATGCTCCCTCTGCTGGCGGAGGTGGGAGCGACACACAGTCCTCCCATGGTGGTGGAGGCGGAACCAGCAGGTACTCTACCTCTGCTGGTGGAGGTGGGAGTGGCAAGTCGTCCTCCCACGGAGGTGGAGGCAGAACCAGCAGGAACTCACCCTCTGCTGGCGGAGGTGGGAGCGACACACAGTCCTCCCATGGTGGTGGAGGTGGAACCAGCAGGTATTCTCCCTCTGCTGGCAGGTACCTGGGCTGTGGATGTTCGGCCTTCCCCTCTTGGGCTGTGGACGTACCGACTCCGACCTCTTGGGCTGTGGATGCACCGACTCCCCTCTTGGGCTGTGGGACGACCGACTCCCCTCTTGGGCTGTGGACGTTCGGGCTCCTCCCTTTCAGGTGCAGGATGTTCGGGCTCCTCCCTTTCAGGCGCAGGACGTTCGGGCTCCTCCCACTCCAGGTCTCTGTCCTGGAAGACCTCCAGGCAGTGGTGCTCCTCATGCCCGTACCTCGTTCCATCTTTCCTCTCTGCCTCCTCCCCACCTCTGTCCGTGTCTCTTCCTCCTGCCAGATGGGGAAGGTGCCAGGGGAAATGTGCCATGGCTCCCCACAATTAAAGCACCACTCCTCCCCCAACAGGCAGGTAAGGCAGACTTGCTGCGGCTGTTGCTGCTGCGGCTGCTGCAGCGGCTGCTGTCTCCTCATCCTCCTCTTCTGGCATCATTACATTTATCTTTCATTTCACCATTTCATTCGGTTAGCTGCCTGCTTGCATTTAGTTCATCCATTTATTAAGTTTTGTCATTAATTATATGCTTTAATGGATGATGTTGTGGGGTAAATATTAACATGTACAACTACATTTAAAAAAAAAATCATTATAATCATTAAGCAATGGTAGTCTTCTCCTTTCTAAATCTCTTTTAGACAAACGTATTGCATTTAGAAAAGTTAAATTATTGATGTGGTTTAAAAATAGTAGAAATAGTTACACAAAAAACTAAACAAAAAACTAAACTCCGGCAGTTGCAAAACTGGGCACTGGCAGTGGTGCTGGCAGCAGTGCGGGCGCTGGGCCCTCTGGACGTGAACGTGCAGCTGGCTTCCAAGGTGCTCCTCCTCTCAGCAGCAGGTGTAGAGGCTGCTGAGGTTGGCCCGGCAGTAGCCCTGCTGACTCGGGAGCTGGTGGAAGCTCCTCCCCTTTAGGCTCTGGAGATGACAATGGCTCTTCCCCCTTTTGAGACTGGAGACGGCAGAAGCTCCTCCCCTTCTGGCTCTGGAGATGACGGCAGCTCCTCCCCCTTTTGCACTGGAGACGGCAGTGGCTCCTCCCTCTTTGGCTCTTGGGCAGGTGGCTGGGGTTGGACCTTCCGGCAGAGGCATTCATCAGCTGACTCCACCTCTTCTCTATGATACGCCTCCATAAATTGTAGGTCTTCATAGGGGCACACATTCCGGAGGTGTCCAAACTCCCCACAAGCTCCGCACCACGAAGCTCCCTCAGCTGCACGCCACCAGTGCTCTTTGTGCCAGTCTGCATTAAAGTCCATTACTTTTTTTGTCCCCTGCAGTTTCCACTCTGAGTCTCTAGGGGTGCTATCCCACCTTAACTCCAAATGTGACAGGATAGCGTCACGGCCCAAGTTGTTAGTATGAGTATTAAATTAGAAAATAAAATGTTCACTCAGGGAGAGTATCCAAGGACATGTTCAGCTCTTTTCAATTGAGAAATTATACTGGCAAATCTATCAAGGTAAAAGGGATTTAACAATATAGAGGTATGCTTGTTAATGGGAAAGCATCTTCTCAGTCTCTTGGGTATCCCCTTTAGGGGTACATTTGTAAACAAAACGCCACCGGATCTTATAGTTAGGGAAGAGGGATGGCATTGTTGTTTCTAGATCTAATGTGCTGACCTTGATTTACAGTAGCTTCCATATATATGCTTTAAGTTCTCATCTGCTTGTAGGTTTCATGCCTTACTGTTGGTGTTGGTAGGTGCATGCCGACCTTTGACAAGCCATATTTAATTAACGCAATCTTCAGCAATGTCCACCAACTTATGTTGGTTCTGTGTTGTGTTTGAACTTATGCACTTAATGGCATCTCCTTGGATGTTGTTGTCCCCTGTACATACAGTGTGGGAACCTGCTTTGATTGTGAACCCACTAGACTAAGACTGCTTGTCCCATGATCCTTAACTTGAATCATTCCAGAGTTACTGTATGTGTTATCTGAATTGCACTCCAGAGAGACTTCAGCAGCAGGTTCATGAAACTTCACTTAAAAGAACACCTTTTTGGCACCGGTAGCGATTAGTTCACAACTGATACCGTACTGTTTTGTAACCTGATAACTCATCATCATCATCAAATTTAAATTCAGAATGTTTATTCAATCTTTTCAAATGTAACTTTTCATCGCGAGAGTGTCTTGAGGCACACTGATTAGTTTATTCAATCTTTCCAGAACCTCCATCATATCATTGCCTCGTTTTGTATTCTGATTTCCACGAGTAAACAAATGGCAAAACAGGCAGCTGTTTCTCTTGCTACAAAAAGTTGGAAATTGTTCAAGCTCCTGAAAAAAACCTGAATCAGACACAGGTTGCTGAGCAATTTTGTGTTTTCCAAACTGTATATCAAACGAATTTCATAAGCATTAAAGAACATTTTGAGCCATGCATTTACGATTTGAGGGTCAAATTAGTGGTGCTAACCGATATGAACTGCTCAGAAAGTCTGTATATCTTTATAGTAACTTGTTAATTGGGGATTATTAAAATATGAGTATTTATATCAGGATTTTCATTTAATTTATTCTCAGGAGTGTAATAATGGAAACTACTTACCAGAGACAACATTGAATCATTCAATTATTCTGTGGTAGTCATACAGCATATAACCCCTCTTTAGAGCATCACTAATTAGCAGCTTGTACAGCTCCTTATCCCCTTTCTCCATCTACTGTCTTATCTTACTTCTGGAAAGTTCCATTCAACTCCATAACCAACCAATGTACTTCTCAGCTCTTTTAATATCCCCCTTCCATCCCCATCCCACCCAGCAGTAAACACCCTCTTCACCCACATCCGACTCTAAAAGGCAGAATCAACCTCCATCATCCTTCTTAAAGCAAGGTTTATTGAATTCACAGGTTGGCAAGCATGATGCCGTTTTTTCTGGATTATGGATCAGCTGCTAGCATGACACATACATGTTTGATCCTGACATACTGTTGTAATTGCTTTTGTCTAACCTTACTAAACAGTTTATTGTGTACCTGCCACAGTAGTTTTAAAACAACATTGAAATTTAATTTCATGTATTAATGTTCCACTCTTAGCTAATATCCTTATTTGACCAGTTTAATTGAAAATAAATAAATACACAAATGAATGGATGAATGATAAAGATTTGCCCTTGAGCAAATATATTGTTCTTTTTTCTTGACTGTCTCTGGCCATATCCTTTAACCCCAATCAGAGTCTTTGCATGTAGACAACATTTGTAAGAAGTATTAATTGCTGTATACTGCATGCTCTCAAAAATGGGATGCCAGGATATTAGGGTATATTATAATATTATAATATAGTAGTAATCCTAAAAGTACAAACATTTAGCACAGATATTCTTTGCTCCTCTTCCTTCTTCTTCACTCCTCTTTGCTCCAAGCTCCTCCCTGAACTGCTCAGCTCATGTATTAAATTGGTGTAAAAATGAGCTATCCTAATAGACTGCAGTTTAAACAAAAACATGTAAGGTCAGTTTTTGCTCAACTCAAGTGCTTGTTTTATTCAAGACCAAGTTAAATTGGCAATCACTTAACCAATTTACCTGACCACATTCCGTTTTTCTCCAGTTAGGTCAGGCCTCCTACAGTATTTAAACCAATGCATTTTTGGTTAGCCTGTCCAATGGAAAAGGTAGTAGAAAACATTTATTCTTCAGGGATGAATTTTAACCTAACCTATAATTATTATTATTATTGATACCAATGGTCTAGGTCAGTGGTACTCAACTCTGGCCCTCGAGATCCAGTCCAGGTTTATACTCCAAGCATGTTCTAATGTAGTTAATTGAAGCCCCTAAGAGGCACTTAACTAATTTAGGACCTGGTTAGAAAACCAGGACTGGAATAGATCTCAAGGGCCAGAGCTGAGTACCACTGGTCTAGATGCTGATGCATTTGGCTTTAAGCATTTTTTAATGAATTTCTTCAGTTCTAAATGGCAGTACTGCAAGAAACTCTAAACTTATTTGAGTTTACTCAGTGTATTATGTCTGGTTCTTTATTGCATATAAATAGCATTTATGTCATTCCAGAAGATTGGTACAGTGACATTTCTTTCTTTTTTTTGCCTAAAAGGGTTATGTGAATCATATTTGGTCTAAAATGCAATTAAGAAAGTGCTTATGCTGTACAAAAAAACAACAAAAAAAATCTATGTAATTACATTACTGGTAATCTCATCAAGCTAGTTTTTACCCCTATGTCAGCATTTTAAAAGAAACTTGTCTGCTTTGTTACTTTTAAATAACATTATATCATTGATATTAAAGATGAAAAAGTGTAAAAAAATCCACTTTTGTTAACCTTTTTATTTGCATAAATAAATAAGTAAAAACACAGTAAAACTTTGAAATGGTGCATTAGCGAGATGGAAATCATCGAAGCCGAGCTCCCCTCTCCTGAGATCTGTAGCTTGGAGAATTCTGCAGTTAAGAGGCTTCTATTAGAGGAAAAACCTACTGATTTTCAATTCTTCTGCGTTAGTGCAGGGCATTCACATCGGGTATTTCAACCTGGAGTTACAATGGTAGTAACAAACGTGTTTGGGCCAAAAAGAAAATCACAATAAAACAGAAAGGTGTAAAAAAAATTAATTGAACCAAACTAGAAATGACCAGTTCTCATTAATGAGAACTGAAATACATCATATAGTATGAATACATCAAAGACACACAAGTTTATGAATAAGACGCAAAATATAAATATGGTCTTTCAGTAAGAGTGTCAGCTGGCATTTACCATATATTGGCCTGTATTTTAGCTTATTTATTTACAGATGAAGTGTAAGGATAATTGAGCTATCCTATTATACTGTACTTCAGTTTACACAGAAACATGTCAGAGCAGTTAAGCTGCAGGAAGCATCGCAGCAAAAAGGCTGATAGAAGAGGGATATTTATGTTTTCAATAACCAGAGGCTGAAGGAATGTGTGCTGTAATGATTGCGGGTAGAAGATGGCTCTATAAAAGGACATCTGTCTTGAATCAAATGAGTCCAAAGCATGTTATGTGAAGCTGGTAAACAAATTTTAATAGAATATATCAATTCAGCAAAGTTAATCTCCTACAATAACTCATAATTGTCAAAATGTCAATAAAAAAGCATGGTTCTTTTTTGTTTCAGAACATTTTATTTATATCTATCAGCCATACCCATTGACCTAAGCTTATATTACTTTGTATAAAGGTGGAATACAGGTGACTGTGGAGGCCATACTCTGTACAGCACAATCTACACTGCAAGATACAGAAATGGCCAAAAGTTTTGCATCACCTTGAATTTTAGGATTGGAAAAACAACATGTAATCAAAGAAACTACAAAATTATATTGCAGGAGTCTTCTGCAAGCCATAATAGTAGTACAATATTTCGTTTTAGATTTTGAAATGACACATTTTTTGACAATTGTTGTGAGTTTTCCATTAAGGATTATATGGAAAACTACAAAGTGCTATGTAATTCAATATGTTAACGTAACATTATTCAGCAGGTTTCATAAAGCAACATTAGTTCATTCTATAGGGTGATGCAAAACTTTTGGCCATAGCTGTAGTGGTAATGGCTAGAAGTATACTGGTACTGTGTTGAACTTTAAATTTAGCCTGTGAATCACCCTGAGCACAGTTTCAATCAGATAACATTAGTAATTGTAGCTTTTGTCTTGCTTTTACTTTTTAGGCATTTTTACATGTATTTTATTTGGGCTTTTTATTCTATTCTGCTGAAATTATTTTTGCATTACTGGATCAATAAACCACATATTCCAGTAAAGACACATTTAATATATTTATATAAAAATTAACTTTAAATTAACTAAGTAAAGTTAAAATGCAAGCCATTTAAAAAGCAATTCTTAAAATGCAGGTTACATTTTACCCAAAAGAAAGATGCATCAATCATTGGTGCATACAAACAGCATAACTCCAATGGCACACTTTCCTTCTTTTTTAATAATAATCTTTATTTTTATATAGGGTCTTTCATATTCCACCATCACAAAGCGCTTTACAAGATACGAGACTAGGGTGTTTGAACTATGCATCAGTTGCAGAGTCACTTAGAACAACGTCTCATCCAAAGTATGCTATGAATAGGATGTAATGTGCAAGTTGTGGGCTTCACTTTTCTAAATAAGGAATCCTGCTCTACTTCAAACGTCAAGGAAAAAAACTCAAGGATCTGTTTCAGTTCAGTATCAGTAATTTTGTTTGCTGACAAGTCTCGATTTAATACAGAGTTACTAATCTGATTTCTAATGTCAGTCACTATTTTGTTAAAGTGATTCATAAACTGGTCACAGCTTACTGAGAGAGCATTCTGTGTAACACATTCCAATTGAGGAGTTGTTAATTTTGCTATTGATGCAAAGAGAACTCTTGGTTTATTCCTGTTTTTATCAATAAGATTTGATAGATAACTGATCTAGCTTGAGACAGTGCAGCCCTATATTTAGAAACACTGTCTTTCCAGTTAAGATAGTGTACCTGGAGTCCACTAGCTTTCCATCTACATTCTACTTTACAACAAATACGTTTGTGTATGCGTGTTGTTTCATTAAGTTAGGGTTAATGCGGGGTTCAGAATAATATAATATTGCTATGTGTGTGCTATTGGCCTACCAGTGGAATGATGACATGTTTTGAGACAGGTTCAGATGCTGCAGTTGATGTGAGTGGCAGAAAGGTTTGAAAAGCCTTTACTCTCTTCTCCAAACATTTCCCATACTCACAGCCTTCAGACCTATAATCTGATTTTATACAAATTCTCCAAATATTACAATATGCAACTGTTTAAAAAAATTAAATAAAATAATAATCAATGTTGATTGGTTTAAATACTTGGATCTGTGAATGATCCAAACATCTGCTAACATAACACAGAGTTATCAGTCATTGCGCCAGGCCAAATTGAAATGCAGACAGAAACATTTAAATGTACCCTCCGGTATTTTAATATTAATTAGGTAATCTGCATTTGGAAGGATAATTGTTTTCTCTAAAAGAAAACTACATGGAAACCCTGTCATTATTATGCCCCAAACCAAGTTGAGGGTATATTATGTTGCCGTTGATTTTCTATCTGTCGATCAATTCTCACTGAGGCTATAAAAGATTACTGAGGATCCATTCGTTTTTCAAATTGGCAAAGACATGCATTCCATGAACTACACTCAATCAATAGTAAAAGACAATGAAGTTATGACCGTTGACTGAACTTCCATTTTTTTAATCTACTTACCATTTAGATTGATTTGTTTAAACCAAGGTGTTTGAATGTCCAAGAAAAGTCTGAGCACTGATACAAAAGTAGAATCTAGACGTATAAAGTCATTTAGGTACATTATTTGAATGCAGAATGATATTGGGAGAAAAAAAAACTATTTAATCCTTTAGCGTTAGTCACACCAACTGTAGTTCAAAAAGACACCAATATGTCAAATAAAATGTTCACACCATAAAAGATATGTTTAGTTCTGAACTAAATGGGCACTATAATGAAACAGTTGTATTTTTGTGGATCCTTAATTTGCTATTAGAGTAATGTTTGCGGACATTATTTGAATGTAGTTTTTGATTTTGAGTGTAGAAATGAACTCAACCTAAAGTGAGGACACTTTATAGGCAAGTAAGGCATCATCATATGCTTATAATAAGCTGCATCTATTCTGCAACAGAGTTTGTTTGATAAACCAATAAGAAATTGAGATGCACCAGTGTCATCAGGGGTCTTTGCTCTTCTAATAACAGGCAAAGAGGATTAATGGGTAATCTATTTTTCAGGGTGACCTAAATACTTGTAAATTAATTCAGTTTTTTCTTAACTGAGCGCCTGGCCAATATACAGTAGTGTCTGTAGTACGGTGAGGGGCAACAGTCCCAGGGATTTTGCCAATGTGACACTCTCTGTGGAATCCCCAGAGAAGACCGTCAACTTTGCACAGCCAGGATGTCAACCTGCGCTCCCCAGACTATAAGACTCATCCTGCACATCATATAACCATGCCCTTCACAAGGTGAGAGACTTGGGGACCACTATTCTACTTATTTAAAAACATGAACATTATCCAGATCACACAAGAGACATCCATGTGTGTACATGTATATCCACCGGTGCTGTAGCAATGGATATACATGTACTCTTCAACACATAACCACTTCAGGCTGCAGAACCGTATTACAATTTCACAAGGCCTCAAAATGCCTCTTATGTTTTGTCAATAAAAACTTTTTTGATTGTCATCTATTAATGGAACATTTATAATGCAATCTTCATTTACAATTGAGAGCAAGGATTTAACATATTGCTCATTCTTCACTAAAGTTGTAACTATTAAATGAATCACTATTAAAAGTGATTCTACTAAATGTATTGTTAAACTGCAGTTCCAATGTGTTATTGTTCCTGCAATTTACTGTTAAACTGCAGGAACAATTGAACTGTACTGCAGTGAGAATTTAGACTGCAGTTCCAATGGGATTTTACTACATTGTGGTGTTAAACTGCAATTACAATTAATAGTTCAGTCTAGTGTAAAAGTGCAGTTACAATGTCATTTTATTACAGTCTAGATTTAAACTGCAGTTGCAATGTTTTTTTTTACTGCTTTTTTAGTGCTAAACTGCAGTTACAAACTGTTTCTATTAAATGTAATCTTAAAACTGCACTTACAATGTGATTCTGCATCTCAGTTGAAAATGTCACAAAAATGGTGTCTATTAAAAAAGGGCAACTTGCATTTTTTTATTATAAAAGACACTCTGCGGAGGTACCAGTGTTGCTAATGGAAAAAAAATATATATTCCTTAACATTTTTCTAATATGAGACCACCTTCAAATGTAAAGGATTTAACTGACGAAAAGAATGAAAAAACAGGCGTGCAAGTAAAGGTAGATAATCAGCATTTTAATTCATGAAATGCGAGACAGTAATGAATAAAGACAGTAACAAATATCCCAATCAATATAATAAAAATAAGACAGTAATAAATATCCCAATCAAAATAAATCTTTTTTTTATTATCCTCATTGAACCGAAACGAAAGCTTCACACAGATGGTTTTAAATTCGCTGGATGTACGAGTTCAAGCTGGCTATAAGTTTGGTTAAAAACTGTCGCATCGAAAATTTTTTATCCGTGTAACATAATGAAACTGGAAATGCCGACCCCATATTATCAGTAAAAGCTTCTTGATGAGCACCCCAAGCTAAACAACGGCAATCTAGCATCTTGGTTAACGCACGCAGGCGCATCACGCAGGGCAAGGCAATCCACACACAGGCGGAGGGGCGGGCATGAACCCGGGACCTCTCACACTAAAGCAAAGCACCGATACAGCTGTACAAAAGAGCCGGCTCCTTTGGAAGGAGCATATATCGGGCTAATGTCTAATGTCACCCCCCCCCCCCCCCCGCTTATACCGTTCTTCGGTTATAACGCTCATATTGTGTGTCCCCTGAGACTCACGTTATAGCAAGGTGTACAAACTACAAATGTAACAACTGGCCACAAATGTAATATCTCCCACAAATGTAATAACCACGCGCCCAGATATGTAAATAACTACACACAAATGTAATAATCTCTCCCAAAAATATTATACCCATCTACCAACTCTCAGTTATTATTTATTAGAAAAAAAAAAAATTTGTCATAATTAACTAAAAGAATATACACTTTAATCATTGGGCAGTCGTTATTGGGGGTATGCGAATGGCTTTTTTTTTTTTTAAATCTTTATATCCAAAACCGGCAGAAATGAATATTATTAATTATAAGTTGAACTGTTATTTAAATACATAAATAAATGTGTACTAAGTAACTTGTGGGAGACATGTGAGACAAGTAACTTGTGGGAGACTACATTTGTGGGCAGCTGGTTCTTTGAGCAACAGTATATATATATACAAGCAACAGTAACAGTATATATATATACAGTATATATACAGTATATATATATATATATATATATATATATATATATATATATATATATATATATATATATATATATAATTGCACTGAGTGAACTTTTTTTGAGAACGTACCAGCAAGGGGTTAAACGTTTCACAAAGTGATTTATTTTTGCCCTCACATTGTGTACAGTATATATTTAAATGCACATTCACCTTGTATTACTGACTGGCACGTTTTTTTATTTTAGCTTTTACTGACAAGTTCCCAACTCAACCTAACTACTATATATACAGTATATATATATATATATATATATATATATATATATATATATATATATATATATACTGTATATATATATATATATATATATATATATATATATATCTATCTATATATATATATATATATATATATATATATATATATATATATATATATATATATATATATATATATATATATATATAATTATTTCCCTACAACATCTAGATATTTGTAGTCTTAGAACGAAATAATAATTGTAACTTCCCCTTGTCATGCCTTATCTTTCTTTAGTATTACACCCTTCTTATGGAGACAGATTTCAGTATTTACTGTTGACTGAATATTTTAATAAAATCGTTTTGGTTTCAGTCTTCTGTAAATACTGTTTTTATTGATTTCTTCTTAGAGGTACTATAATTTGTTCGTACTGAATAAAGTAACACCTAACAGCCCTGATACAGAATGTAGCCAACCGTACACAATTGTGCTTTGGCAGTCTTGATATATTTCTTTACATTGTATTATTATTACATTCCACCCTTTGCACAGTAATAGAACAGACCAGTTGCTAAATAATTATAATTATATTCATTACTGATCCCACAAAAACAGCACACTTCTTTGTCAAAGAGCCAATTTAGTATTTAGAAAATGTTATTTTCCTACAGTATTCTGATTATTTTTCTGAATGCAAAATAATCTGTATTTCTTTACAATAGCGTTGCCCTTTTTCCCCCTCAAAATTAGGTCTTGTTACAGAACTACCAGCGGACAGGTTCCTCTGGAATTTAAACAGTCTCATGCTGATATACCCTTTTAGTTGGCAAGTAAAAATGTCTTAATGGAAAGTCACTTTCAGTATCTCCATGGTTATATATAATAAAATCCACACCTTGAAATTGCTTGACGTGTTTTCCAAGAGGTCATGAAAATACCTCTCATTCATTGCCAACTCTGTTCATAACTGATTTAAAAATAAATATTTCTGGGGTCTAAAAGAATAGAAATACTGCCACACCCAAATTTCTATCTCTGTTCTAACCAACAAACAAACAAAAGGCGTCCTCCTCATGTGACAAGTTTTTTTTGTTATCACATAGTGAGCCTTACAGTATTCACTACCCTCCAAAACTGTCCCAAACACTTGCAGGATGTTAGTGTATGTTTTTGTTTTTACAACACAACATAATGCAAACAGGAATGGGTCTTTATTTTAAAACCAAACTGACAATAAAACTATGACACTATAAACTATGAGATTATAAACCATGATTTTATATTTTAATGGTCTGTAACCGCTATATAAAATATGAACACTGAAAAATGTGTAAATAATATCAGGGGTCATTTTGTAGTATAAACCTAAACCTAATTAATCCTGTAAGCCTGTCTAATAATGTAATTGCAAATGTGTATTTTGCATCTCTTTCTCCTTGGCACGGAAATAAAGGAATCTTCCCAAAAGCTCTTCAAGGGCTAAATAACCATTATGCAAATTGCTGCCCATGAAACTGAAATTAATTGTTTCACATCAAGTAAATTACCATTGGGAGATATTGTGCTTGGCACTGTATGCTACATGGGAATGTGATTAAATAAAGTATGTAACAGGCAATTAAAAAGGTCAATAGAAACTTGAGTTTGACGTCTTTTTTGTAAGTTCCTTACCATAGTTTTGAAGAAATACAGCAGCCATCTCCTTATATCACAGAAGGCCTGAGAGTCCAGCTTCAAAGTTACAGATTGAAAATAAACTTCTACAGAACATTAGTAGAACACTTAACCCAGACTGCTCCGCATTGTAATTACTGAATTCGTAGCAAATGTCTTTCTTCATTTACTTCTCTTTTACCGGCAATACTGAAATAATGTAAATACAATTAAAACTGTTTTGTTTACATCAACAGACCTAAGCAATACCCCCTTACACCTTGTGACAGAGACACCCACCTTGGGTCTGTGCCAAAAAAGGAATGTGCATTCAAGCAATCTATATGTGGCCCTTTGCATAACCATGCTTGTGACCATGAACAAATGTATAAAATAAACATTTATTTGGCAGTCTCCACAGCTGGCCACTCAGGAGCTGCATCAGGGCTGAAAACCAGAGTCTCCTGGGCCAATAAGGGGCTACTAAGTGCACCTTGGCCCGGTCCTGCCTGATTTTGTCCAGACACAGCAGGAGCATGGTGAGAGGTGGGAATCTGGGGTGCTGGGAACTCCCCTTGAGAGGATGTCCACCATCCAGAGCAAAAGCTTGTGGGCCATATGATGGCAACTGGGAGACCTGAGGTCGCCCTGGTGGTTTATATAGGCCACCACTGTTGTCTGTACAGACAAGCATATGTCTCCCTCAAACCGCCTGCAAAAAATATTGATATGGTTCCACACCCCCTGCCATTCCACTCAGTGACCTACCCAAGCTGGAAGCATCCGTGGTGACGACCTCCCTCCTGGTGACACTGCTCAGCACTATGCCGAGGAGTAGATGTATTGACGAAGAGAGTGCCTTTAGACAGTGACACGACACTGTCAATAGGTGGTCGCGGTTCATTGCGGACTGAAAAACCCTGCTGTTGAACCAGGCTTGCAGAGGGTGCATGTGTAGGAGATCCAAAGGTAGGGTTTGAGAACCTGCTGCCATCAAGCCCACAAGTTCCTGAAACACTGTGAGCGCTCTGTTGAGCTGAATAGCTCTAAACAGGTGGCTATTCACTGCACTCTGCTGTCTAAGCACACTACTACTTAGGAGGCTGTCTGAGAAGGTGTGAGCTGGCTCATCGCATGATTCACCGTAAAACCCAATTGTTGCAGGTGGCCAGTGACCAATTCAGTGTGAACACAAATGAGTCAGTCATCCAAATAACTGAGTACTGTCATACCTTTGAGTCTCAATGGGGCCAGTATAGCTTCCATGCATTTAAAAAGGCACGGGAGCTAGAGAGAGGCCAAACGACAAGACCCGGAACTTGTACGCTGTTTCCTGAGAGGTGAAACCGCAGGTACTTCTTGTGTGCCGGTTTTATGGGGATGTGGAAATAGGCGTCTATGAGATCCACTGTGGTGGACCAGTCGCCTGGCCTGATTGACTGCAACAGCTGTTGCATCCTTCCTGGATTCCCGTGTGCGGTGAGCCTCTCATCCAGCGGCACTTTGTCCCCATCAGGCACGTGTGCCTGGGAAAGCCAAAGCTGACTGCATGCGGCTACCAGCACAGCCAGGTTTCTACCCACCACCTTCCTGTTCAATTCAGGCAAATGGAGCAGGTTTTTATTAACCAGGTGCAGCTCATCCAGCTGTAGTGGTGACGGTCTGTTGTCAGAGAGGGACCGCAGCAAATGTGACTGGTAGGTTACAAGAATGCTGTTAAAGCTGCCCAGCCATGTGGCGAACACGCTGGCTGAATAGGCATGCTTAAGGATCACCTCCGAGATCCAACAGTGCATCTTGGGGCAGATAGCGTCCTTGGACAGGAGCACTAAATTAGGTGCCTGTACCAACGTCGCAATAGAAGCCTCCACTGGTGGCCCAGCTTCTCCGCATCGTGCACCCTAGATAGGGTGTCCATAAACCGGGAAACAGCTGGAATTGTAGCCGGGTGAACCCGGGACAACTGAACCTTAAAGAAAAAATCTGGGTGCACTGGGGGTGGGGGTGAGAAAGGTGGCAGGCTCATCAATAAAGATTGACTGCCTTGCCTTACCTTCTGTAAACCAGGGCACCTACAAGACTGCAGTGGCCCTCTTGATCAATGGCATAAGCTCTGCTGACAGAGAGAGCCTATCAGCAGGGGACGTGTATGGCATGGGTATGGTAAGTACAGTATGGAACCGGGACAGTATGGTTCGGTGCCTATAGCACCGGGGTGGTACGGTGCAGTACTGACAGTATGGGCACGTAGTCTCTGTGAAAACAGAAAAATATGAGAAAAGAATATTTTCTCATACAATAATACGGTAATACAATTACTTGCCAAAACAAGAATAAAATAACTCCAGCAGGAGCTATTGTAGCCTGGGGGAGAGCACAAGGTCAGCTGACTTACATTGCTTGATCCCTGGAAAGAGGCGACTCAAGCTCAACTAAAATCGGACCGATTAATGAAACATTATAAACACACACTAGCAAAACGGTTCACGCAGTACCTTTTAATAAACCACACATGTATCTTCACTGTGACAGCCTCTCTCTTCACACTGACTGGAGACTGCCTAGAGAGCAAACTTTTTGTACTGTTTATATTCTTGTCTGTTAATTGCAGGCAGGTAGCATTCATTCATAATTAGAGCCAGGTGAACCTCATCCTGCCTCCCTCCCGTGGCATTCTGGGGGATGTAGTGTAGTCCCTCAGCCCCTCTTGGACTACATTGTTTCCTTTAAGATTTATAAAATGGCAATGTAGTTGGCTAGTTCAGTAGCATCTGATGCCTTTCACCTTGAGAGTAAATCTAATTAAGAATAAATACATTTAAATTGTTTTCAGTAACCTTAGGTTGTACCTCACGTAACAATATCTGTCAGCACCATTTTGTGATGTGACCTGTATTATTGAAGATTTTACCCTACATTTGGACAGAGGTGACATACACTACTCTACATTATTAGGGCAATAAATCTAAGCAGTAGATATCTGGCTCTACTTTGAAGTAATGACTATAGGTGATGACCATGTCTGTTCGACTGTAAATGATGCATCTCATTTAAAACCTTAATAGGAAATAATTTACTTACAATTATCAATTTTAATATTAACTGCCTCTTGGACAGCTATGTCACCCACCTGGCAAAATCATTTTTGCAAGCTTTAGGGAATGTTTTTCCAAACCACCTTCTTGTTGCTGGTACTTTCCCGACACTATGTAGGTTGACTCAATTAAATGTACCGACCGATCATTTATTTCACATGTGTGTTATGCCGTGAATTGTCTTGGTTCAATCAGAACTTCAGACCATCCAATGAATATTTTCTAGGACTTCAATATCCTGCTGAACAGGGTATTGAAGGGGTGGAGACGGCTGTACTGCAAAATAAAGTACCTGAAAGTAATGCTTGCAAACAGAGTTTTCTTTTAGCATAATCAAGCTCTTAAAAAAAAAAAAAAAAGCTGAGCTGTAAAAATATGTTCTTAGGGTTTGTACAGTTTGCTTCATACATTACCTATCATACTTAGCAAGTCAGTTTAATCGTTTTAAACTGTTTTCGCCAAGTCCCATTTAATTTATTCCAAAATCAATCTATGCATCAGATTATATGGTGTACTGAAAAAGCAAGACTTTACATAATGAATTGCACTCCTTGTATTCATTTCACAAATAGCATTCCTTCCTGTTCTACTTTTAAGACCTGGGCATTGAGTCAATAACTTAATTACCAAGATGGAACATAAAAGTGGTTATTCCTGTCTGTTCACATCAGATCAATGTTACATTCACAGCACAACTTCAATACAAAAAGCCAGGTTAGAATGTGCTTTTACAATCTTGTGAGACTCACTCAGGAAAGCTTTATCAAAACAAAAGGGTTGAGTTTAGCTATGTGGCTTGTGTTGTATTTACTTGATGTTTTAAAAAAGCAGAAACTAGTTAGAAGTGAATGTCATGAGTTACTATAAATTAGTTGGGGTTGTGCACATTATGGTTGCTTTTGTATTTACTATATTAGTATTTAGGTTTCATATGCACTTATGTTTCACACTTTATTTTGTTTATTACCTTTGTATTGCTGTGCTTAAGTTGTTTATTCTTAACCGTCTTATTATTTGTAATACAGCACAGGTGACTAGAGGGAGAAAATAGTCCCATTCCCCAATTCCAAATGCAGCCACAGGTGTTTTCCATTTGCACCAATTAACTGTCATTGATAGTCTCCAATAAAAAGGGAACTAAAAGTACAAGAAGAGAGTGTGTGGTTCCAGGGGGAATTAAATGGAGGACAGACCTGGATGGTAACAACAAGGATTATTTGGAACTCTAAAGGGAATACAGAAGGATAGGCATGACAGCCCGATGGAAGGTAGGACCGGTCAGAAGCTGATAGCAAAGTTAAGTATTCATCCTTGAATTATGCTGTTGAAGTGGTGCTTTGTGATTAAAAGACTGTTAAGATTATTATGTCAGGAACCATGTGGTGTTTGACAATGGATTCAGAAGTAAAGATACTTGGCAGAAACATTTATAGTTACCATTATTAATTGTGGTTTATGACAAGGCATTGTACTGCTTCCCTTCAAGGCACCCCCTTCCAACTGAGGTAGGTCCTACCCTACTTAAGCTAAGTACCAGTGGCTGGGTCTGAAGACCAAATAAGAGTAGTGAGGGCCAAGATGGGGGTGTATGTAAGGAATGACCAAGGACACAGGGAGTGTGGGCATTGAGTGCTGTTAGTTCTTCCGTTGTGGAATTCTGCCTCATGGTGCTGGAGAGGGGGGATCAAGCTGGGGAGGGGGGTCAAAGGCGGCATTTAGAGGCCCCCTCTCCATAATAATAAAACTCTGGCATTGCATGAATAAACTTAGTGAAACAGCGGATATCGTCTGAGCTTCACTTTTGCAAAGATAACAACCAGGACATAAAAATCAAGTTTTTTTTTTTTTTTTTTTTACCAATGATTTTTATGTCCATTTTGTCGCCTCTAATCAGAATAACAGCTTTGTCTACATTTTTGTAAACCAAGTATTGTCTACATTTTCCAATCTCTGCATCAGCTGCAGAGTCACTAACAACTACGTCTCACCCGAAAGACGGAGCACAAGGAGGTTAAGTGACTTGCTCAGGGTCACATAATGAGTCAGTGGCTGAGGTGGGATTTGAACCGGGGAGCTCTTGGTTACAAGCCTTTTTCTTTAACCACTGGACCATGCAGCCTCCTACCACTTAAACACAGTATTAAATACAATTTCCCAAATGTACATCCATTTTCTAAAAGAAAAAACGTAATCAAACATTCAAGCAGAGCATGACTAGAAATTTCACGAAGTACAGTCTTTAGCTTTAAAAGAGGTAAAATAAAATTGTGTTCATTTGAATAGCTAAATGCTACGCTTCATTTACATAAGCGCTGTATGTATATAATTGTTGTATCCCTGAAAAGGGAATGATTGAAATAATCATAATGCTGCATTGTGTGCTTGCTGCAGGAGTGAGTTTATCAACAATAAAATAAAAGTTTATAGTAATTTATTTTACACAGAAAACTGCATGCTTACTCTTTACATCAGTAAAATAGCGAGTATCCTTTTAGAGTTGTACCAGCTCAAAAAGAGAATAAAAACTACCGGTGATGTGAATTTAGCTTTTCGTTCCCCTCTTCAACTCAGTAACTTCTTAATTAGTGGAAATGGCACTGGCTATTTTGCTATTTGAAATCAGCTTTGTTGCTGTGACGTAATAGATCTTATAAGCTAAGCACTTTTACTGACAAGTTATTAAAACACATCATAAACACTTGAACAAATGTATTGGTAAAATGTACCTTTTTTTTCTTTTTGTAACACAATGTACACAACAGCTGCTGTCCTTAATAATGAATTTCATCAAATGCAAATGATTGCATTAACTTGGGAAAGGGCTGTTGCTATGGCATTTTTTTAGGCAGAACAATTTTAAAACTTAGAAGCACAGCAACTTTTTTTTGGCAAGAAAAAATAGAATGTTTCATTCAACAACATTACATTGTCAGGCTAGTCGCTGCACTTTCGATGTCCCGAAGCATGAACACTTTCCTTTTATACCTTTTAATCTCTCACAGAAACTGCCATTTGGGGGGCCCCCCTGGTGAGCTTGGAGAGGGCGGACACCCCTGTCTCCCCCACCCCGCCCCCAAATTACGCCTCTGTCGGCCACCTTCAACTTTCCCTTTCCTTGTTGCTGTCTCTACTGGGACAGTGTTTGATGACTTGGATTAAGCACAGGACCTACAAAATGAGTTTTCTTGGCCTTTTTGAGGCCCAGGTGAATATACTGGAGCTATTGTTTCACCAAAGTGCTGATTATCTTCGGGAATGTGTTATGGTAATATAGTGTGGGGTTGAATAATAACATCCCCCTGAAGTCACAAGTAGTCTGCTAAATGTTTTTTATGGAAGGTTTTAGTGGTTTTACTTGATGCACAGTTTTAGGTGTTTATAGGATAGCTTTTGTTCTGGGATACTGAAAGGTGTTTTGAAGGGGGGATTTTGTAATTTATCTCATAAAGTAAGCTGTATTCAATTGTATAATTTCCTGCATTAAAGCAATCCTTATTTTTTACTTGCCTATTCGTGTGGTTTTCTGTACGCTCATTGAGAAGGTCTGGGTGGTCAGTTTGAAATCCAAAACAACCGGTTTAATTATAAAAATGTATACTTACCTGGAATTAACAGTATTAGGCCCTGACATGAATTTCCTAATTTATCAAACAAATCGTATGTAGAGAATAAAATTATCAAGTTTTAGTTACTGAATCATATTATCAATGTAAATATAATGTATTTAGTACATATTGTTGTTATTTTGCACCTATAATAACTTTTTCTTCATAAATAAGGATGTGTGACTGGGTACCCCCACCCCTGTGCTTATTTGTGGTATTATCATTTAAATGTACTGTTTTGTGTGTTTTTTATTGTTATAATTTTAATGTAGTTTGGCAGATGTTTGTTTCTCGTCTCTGCCAGTCTACATCTCGTGAGAATGCGTGGGCAGCAGCTAATGATTTATTGACAGATTGGCTAGCGACCACGCATATGAGAAACCCATGCAGAATGTGGTCGAGGGATAAACTAGGTAATTGATGGCCAGGTAATCCCTCGACCACGATATAAAAACCAGCAGCTTTTGCTGTCGGGGTTGGGTGTTCAGGGAATAAGATTGAGAGAGAGGAAAGATAAAGAAATAACAATTGCTATGCATGCTGGTTCTACACCAGCACGATACTTGTTAAGAAGTGTTCATCTCTTAATTTTGGCCACCATGCAGTTTTGTTTAAACATATTATTTTGTTTAATAAATGCACCACCAGCACTTCAACTTGGTCTCTGTCTCTTCCTGGTCTGTGATGTCACCACCAAGCCATCCTGCCACAGGATATTTTCTATTCATCCCAGGGATGGTTCTTGGAATTTATTACCCCTTCCACCATATCCTTCTAGCAATTCTACCCTGGAAATCTCTCCAAATGAAATATTTAAATTTCAAGTCCCTTAGTATGACAGAAGTGACTTTTGGAATAATGAAGAGCTGAGAAGCAATTATGGCATTTCATTTTTAAATAAAAAAAAAAAAATAAAACAATTGTGTACTGGAAGTGGTATAATTAACATGGTGCTGATGGTCATAGAAGAAAAGGCCTTTTTGTATGCACTGCCTATTTTTTTTGTGCTGATTTTCAAGAAACTCTAAATGGAATCTTACCTTTTTAGATGTAATATTAAACTTTCAGAAACCATCATGTGAAGACAATGTTATTTTGTACTCCTGCATAAATATTTGTTATATTCAATTACTCCAAACCTAAAACCGATAATCTAAAATGACATGTTTTTTCAGGAGAAAGCTCCACTCCTAATTAACATAAATTGTTAACTAGGATTCCAAAATTGATCTTACTATGGATTGCCTAAAATTCTGAATCCTCAGAACAAGTGAATAATTTAAGCACTAAATGATAGAATATTCAACATTTGCTAATTGGTTCCTGCAATTCTGTTATTGGCACGTCCTCCATGCCAATCAATGTAATTTATGTGCACGGTTTGTGGTTATTTTCATTTTCCTGTGTTTAAAATATGTATTTGTATTGCACTGGTTTCTTTGTACACCTCCAATTGATGCATGGGTAGTATTGTTTTTCATGTGCTGAATCTGTGCTTTGGGACAGTGATCTAGAATATCTGACCCCCTCTAATTGGTGTTTGTGATTGCCCTAGGACTTTGAGCAGTACAAATATAGTGTATCAGGTTTAACAATGGGAAGGGTCAAAGTTAAAACAGAGCACAACACAGAAAGAGAGGTGAGTATTACAAGAGGCTGTAGAGGTGGAGCATATCATATCAATATGCATGTTTATTGCTAATAAGATTACAGTTGAACTTGTTGAAATGCAATAAATGGCAATTATATTTGTATAAATGCGTATTTCAAAAAAACAATATGCATGTAGTGCACCAAAATATTGCAGAAAAATAAAATGTAAGATCAGCCTGACTTATAAATTATAAATATTCACAGTTCACCATTGCTCAAAATGTTCTGCTTAATTGCAAACAGGAACTCAGTGAGGCAGCTCCCCTCATTAAACAAGTATACATTTATAGTGCATTTTTCTATTGCTAGAGTTTATCATTTTTATGAGACTGAATGCCAGATCCTCCTGACTTAATTTTTGCACAGGAATGAAATGACTCATAAAACTGATAAACACTGCTGAGATTTTCCACTCACAAAGTGAAGACTGTAGAAGGACAGAAACTTACTGAGTTTTTTTTTTTTTTTTTTCATTTTTATTTGACCATTTGAATTCACACATTAATAAATTGACAGAAAATGTCCAAACTGTAGGTTAACCAGAGTGATAGCTACTGTAGATGGAAGTGTGAAAATTATGGTGACATGCCTTCTGAAAGTCCATCCATTAACCCCTTATTTAAAAGTGCTCTTACACAAAATAAAATTGTAACAGGCCAGGTGGGTAGAAGTCCAAGGAAAAAGTCACCACTGAAAGTTAGTCTGTGACTGTGGTGTAAAGGAGGTAATGAAAGAGACAGACCATACCCCTTATACACCTTCTCTTCTGGCAGAGCGCAGGCCCTTGCTGTCTGGTAAATTTACTCTGGTCTTTGTGGGCCACACCAGAAACAGGCCATGTAACATCAGCTTCACAACCTGGTGTGTGAAGGAGTGGAGTTCTTGAGGTTTACAATAATGATGGCTGTTGTGCTAAACAGGAAGCAATAAAAAGGAAAATAAATGTAATGAAAAGCAAGCCACCAGATTACCTACCATCAGCTATATACTGTAGTGCTAACAGGTGAGGGTTTGAACAATTACAGCAAAAATTTTTCATTTTTTCCATTTTCAAAAATATCTGGTACTACACTTTCAAAAACATTTCAATGCAGTGGAAATGATGAAAGTTGTTCTGCCTAAAACTGCATTTGGGTGGGATAAAGTGTTGCTAAAGATGAAAAACTGAAAATGTTTCTCAAAAAAAAAAAAAAAAAAAGTTTCAGTGAACTACAGTACTGTAGTTTTTTAAGGACTATAGACAATAATGTTTATAAAGTTTTGTTCTTAAGTATAGTTTCTGGACTGAACAACTGGTTTGTCTAAACCCTTGCTATTGTTGAGACAAACTATTGCCTACATATTAAGGCCAACTATAGTTTTATGCCATCACTTTTTCAGAAAAGTGTAATGTACAGGTACATATGGTACTTTTTTATTAGTGTGGAAAATAACAAATCCCAAATATACATTCATTTTCCTGTTATCACTGTCTACTGTCTGTTTAGCAAAAAAAAAAAAAGGGGGGGGTGTTCCATGTTTCATAAGCAAGATTGTGCACTCAAGGGTTTTGTTTATTCTGAAGAAAGGCCTAATGCTCAGGCACTTAAGCTGAAATTGAAAAACAATATTGAGTCTTTCATACTGCATTGCGGCTTGCACTAACCATTACTGACCGCTGAATAAGCCATAATGCTACTGTTACAAATGAAGGCATGTAGTGGCCATTATCGTTAATCATTAGCAGTACAATTCTGAGCAATTATAATTTATAATAGTCTAACAGTGTTTTACTCTCAGCAATAATGCATATCAATCACACAACGTGATTTTAACTGAAAGGTCTAAATGGGCATAATTGCAAAATGGAAAACATTATTTCCCTGTTTTTAAATCTATTCTCAATCTTTATGGATATTGTTATATTCATTAGGAACACAATCAAAAAATATTAGCAAACTATATAATTTTAACATAAATGTTTTACGCTTATTAAAGAAAGATTGTGTGGCAAAGTGGTTCATAGTGCACAGGGGCAGTGGTGATGCCGTGCTCAGGAATGATAGACACAAGACGGTTCACGGTGAAAAAGCAGCTCTTTATTTGGTGACAAATAATACCTGGCTCTACACAATGATATATATCAATCAGGCAAACCACAGGGTTCAGTCCCGAAATAATAATAATACACTAAACAAGACACACGCAAACACAACACGGTCACAAGTCCAGAGTGAGTGCTCTCAGTGAAAGTGGTGATTTACAGGTTTATTCGTGTACAATGGTGAAGTGTAGTCTGGGTTTAATTGCTGGCGGTTTAGCTACAGCTCCCGGAGGTTAGCCTTCTATAATGACAAGCACAGACGGTTGGAAACAAACAAAACACTTAACACTCACGATACGCTTATCACAGTCCATTGACTTTCTCTGTCATTCTCATAACCACATCAAAGGAACAGATTACATGATCACATCCCCAATTATACCCTTAATCATGCCCCTTGTGATAGCTAGTTCCAGTCACGTTTCCTCCAATCCATGACTGACACATCACGTACCGCTTTAGGGGGATGACTTGTTGACTTGGATTCATTCGCTCTCTGTCATAGATGGTTATCAATGGGGGAAAAAAAAAGAATGCAGCATTGATAGCATGTAGCCCATCTGCTAAAGGGACATCTTTTGATGACTTTTTCTTCACTTCAACAGTTTTACTCATTACAAAACGGATTGCTTCTTACACACAAAAACGCATGCTTGGATTCTCCGACAGAAATGCTTTTGGTTACTCAGTTGGATGTCTTGCTGACATATGTATTTCATCAGTATTTCATGTCCAAAGATTCATTAAAAAAAAAGGTTCTTAAATAAAGAACGCTGCTATTTTGAATATGATTAGATTGTGTGGTCTAAAATAGTCCCCCTTGCAATTTCGACAATAAGATTTATTTGGCCACTTTTGTATCCACTAAAACTGACCCATCATCACTCACCAGGCATTTAAATATGTATAACATGTTGTTAGATCTGTTGCATTATTAAAGAAAGTGCAGAAAATGGTGATTTCACTTTCCTTTTAAGATTGTGGCCAGTTCCGACCATCAGTGGCACTGTGTTGGTAGTCTCCAGTGAAGGCATGTAAAAGGGGTGAAGTGTGCCCTCCCGGCAGATAGGGAGGCTAACGAGACCAATCTCTGTACCCTTATCGGGATGGAGCTGACAATAGGTCTAGAGTCGGGTTGCGGCGGCCATCTTGATAAGGGCAGCTACACAGGTGCTCTGGGTTTCTTCCTCATCAAGTCCGTGGTTAAGCGATTAACCAATTTGTTAATGAGTGCCTGAGCACGGATCGATGGGGTGGAGCCTGGAGTATACAAAGGGAACTGTGATAGCTGTAAGGTGGGTTTGAGTAGGGAAAACCAAGGAGTGAGAGATGTTTGTTCCTGTGAACAAAAGGATTGAAGGAACGCACCAGCCGAGAGACGGACAGTGCACGGTGGTCGGCTCTTGTCTTTGGCAAAACACACTTTTTTGTTTTGCTTTTGTTTTGTGCAGTGCATTTTGTTTTGTGTTTGAATTCAATTATTGTGAATAAATAAAACGTCCATCGGATGAGTGAAAGAACACCTGGATACAGTATACAGTAATAGTAGTTTGTGGCTATGTTGCCATAATAAAGGCCTAGTCAACAAAAGGAACTGTGCTGAGGTCAGAGCCAGCACAATCTAGTGCACACCTGCAGTGTACTGAAAAAAGGAAACTTGATTCAGCCAATCAACTGAATTGCCAGAATTTATTGTAAATCTGTTTAAATGTTGTTGAACAGTAAAAGATAGCTTTCATATCAGATGTCCTATAACTATACTTTTACAAAAACTAGTACCTTTTTATATTTTAGTCGAGGTAGCATTCGCTCTTTCTCTTTATATCTCTATCTTTTCCTCCTCCACAATGTGCTCAGAGTGGGTCCTTTTATAGTCTGTGGCTGGAGCCTTAATTACCTATTAATCAAATAATTACCTTATTAAGGCTCCAGACACATTCCCACGAGATTTATATGGATGGGGACTACATATTATAAGACCCGCTTTTCGCCAGTCTAAAATAATAGTCGGCGGCTTTTGTCCGTCCACACACAAATACAATACAATAATAATAATAATAATAATAATAATAATAATAATAATAATATATACATACATAAATAAATATGAACAAGGGGTGGGCACCCCATCACAGATAGATATTAAGGGTCTGTCTGTTTAAATTACAAAAAACAGTGGAAGTGTTCAATAAAAAGTTTAACCTTGTGCTGAAGTTTTGCAATAACAGGACTATCCGGCAAATAGAAAAAAAAAATGTCTAGAATATCTGTCTAAACATGGAAAATGGTGACCATCATTGGGTGACCTCCACAGTGGAATGTCGCAAATTGCCAGAACTGCATGCCTTTTTTGTTGGTCATGTCTTTTCTCCCCAAACCTGAACAATAAACTTTGCAGTTATGTATGCTTCATCTTGGAGCAACTTGTTGCTACTTTACATGTCAAGTTTCAATTTTATACGCTATACCTGTCAAATATCTTACGTGGAATTTCTACAAGCGGCGTTTACCATTAATTCATTGCCATGATAAAAATGAGGGGCATCATGTATCTTTACCACATTTTTAATCATAATTGTTTTACCTGGACATTGACATTCACCCATAATGGGTGAAATGGTTTATTATCCTGCTCCACATCACAATCTAGTAGAGTCATGAAGGGGGTGCTTATTATGCAAGATTTTTTTGTCCACTCATTAAGTTACATTAAACTAATTAAAATACATCTCAAGTGTATTATGTAGAGAATTCCCAGGGACTACATAAGTAAAGGCCCAATTAGTCCAAAGGAACATTACAGCACATTTCTAACCATGATGTGAAATGTGAAGAACTAAATTGTTCAGTGCAGAATGTATTTTACTCAGCAATGTACTTATACTATAGTTGGAACGTAAACAGAATAACAAACAGCCTGGCTACAGTGTGAGACTTAAAGGCATATTAACCAGAATTGTTTTGTTTTATTGTGTTTAACAATGTAATACATTTTAGAGGATAAATATGTAATGATGGGCTAAAATTGGCTAATTTGGACCCATTGTAATTACTTTTTAATTAAAGTATGTAAGAAAGAAGCATCTTGAATCGCATGCACAATTTACTGATCTGACCAGCAGAGGGATGGGGGTAGCAGTTGGTGCTTGGGGTAGCAACAAGGTTGCAAGCATCATGAATATTTCTACAGATATGCCTTGCTACACATAGGAGTTGGCAGCAGCTTGAAAGTTCAGCTTTTTAATTGGATCCTCTTGTCCTTCATCTTTGCCAGGATCCTGGTGGTAAGAAGTGTTAGGGAGTTGTGGAATGTGAACACATGGCATCAAATAAACACAGCTACCCAATGTCATACAAGTAAGCCAATAGTGTATAATGGATTATATGAGTGTAGGCAGTATGATGTTGATTGAGGGTCATGTAGGGATTGTGGAAATGTTTTCCTCCCCCGACTCCTCCTGCTCCACATCTTAAGTGGATTTTTGTTCTGTGCTCACCACCTTTACTACACCCAGATACCATCTGGGCAAGTACAGAGTATGACACCTTGGCCTGGAGGTTTTCAGCTATCAGTTGAGCTGCATGTTCATTCCTGTTATCCTAGAGCCCCACATCCGTTTAATTAGAGAAAATGTACTGTAATTATACTGTACTCCTAAAATACTGAACCCTCAACACACTCAGCAATCAGAATCATGTAAAACTAGATTTCCATGAGCTACTGTACATCCATGTAAAAATGTAAATGTGACACTAATTAATTATCAGTTACAGCTGAGGATACAAAAACTCAACATTCTTAGACTGCTCGGAACGTCACACTGGCAACAGGAATTAGCTGGGGTCAAAGATAAGTGCGCTACATTTTACTTTTAAAGAGACAGTATAACAATCAGCAGTCTATAGCAATAGTAATGTATAATATAGATTAGCCTAAAAAGGAAGCTATGCATGAGAAAAAAGGAAACCAATTATAATGTATTCCCTTGGGAGACATTTTGCATAAAACACTTGGAAGCTCTAGAACAGCGTGCTGTGGTCTGCAGATAATGTAACACTCAACTGCATTTCATAAAACTACCCCAACAAATGTATTAGGGGCTGTGGAACAGTCTCTGGTCTGTGTGTATGCACATGTGTGACCTCATACTGCTGTAAAAGTGAGGATATTTTATGTATATTCCAACACAGTGGTTGGTTAGTCATCTAAAGCAATCTACTACACTGTAAAAGAAAAATGTACTTTCCTCTCAATTTGAAGACGACTACCAACAACATTACATATGGGATATGCCTGCCTATTGGTAGGTATTTTCTGAACTTTCTATACCAGAGCTGCTGATAGGCCCCTTCCTGGGATGACTCCCTCGGTCTCACCTACCGAGGGTTTAAAACAGTCATACTGAGGAAGCCATTTCTCTTTTTGCCTCTCAAAACGGTGTCTGAGTTGGTATCTGAGTGTATTGAGAAAAGAGCTTCGAGTCCACTGCAGTTCCCTTGCCTTTCAGGCTGAAAGCTGGCTTGCCGCTTTCACGGAATCAGTGACTCCTGATTTAGACTCCTTTCTTTCTTCCTCACCAACCTGTTTGCGTTGCAAGCTGCTGCTTTCCTATCTGTGGAACGTGAGTCGACTGCCTGTGCAGTATTGATTGAAAGGACTGAGTGTTGTTGTCTTTTACAGCCTTTCACTCATGTGGGAGCACTCCCTCACCGGGGCTAGGGTCTGCCTTACCCCCACTGTCGAGCGACTCAGCTGGCTGCCAAGTGTGCAAAAAAACCCAGCAGGCCTTGTCCTCCACGAGCTGAATTTTTCCAGACCTGCTGTAGACTAGACCTTGCCGGCTGCCCCGGCCCACCCACTTCGGTGTGTTGGGCCTTTAAAAAATCAACAACAGCAGTGTGCGCCCCTGTAATATTGTTATTGTGTTGTACTCTGTCCTGAGATTCGCCCGCTGCGCATCGCACAAGGTCGCATTGGTTGCCCTCACGGGTTCGATGCAAAAAAAGAAATGGCTTCCTCAGTATGACAGTTTTAATCCATCAACAGGTGGGACCAAGGGAGTCATCCAGGAAGGGGCCTATCAGCAGCTCTGGTATGGAGAGCTCAGAAAATACCTACCAATAGGCAGGCATATCCCATACATAATGTTATTGGTGGTCGTCTTCTCTTTCGGGAACCAGGGTTACTGTAAATAACTTAATGTTATATAAATTCTATAAAGCTAAACATTTACAGATTTAAACCTGACACCCTGATTATGCTATTGGATTATTCTGTCAAAAATACATGTAGGATCAAATAGGACTGGTCACATTAGTGTAGATCAGCCTTCATCAGGATTCTGTACATGGAACTGTACAAGATATATGTTAAGACTAAATATGTATAATGCTGGACACTTAAACCAAACATCTGATCTCTGCTACACATCAAATGCTACGTGCTGAGTGCTGAGACATGAATGGCATTTTTTATTGTGTAATGTATTATATTAGCTATTTGGTCCAAGTAAGTTTCTTCTTTGTATAATACTCATTTGATAGTTTGTTTGTGTTTAAGTAAATGTATATTATGTTATGTAGGACCCTCTTGAAAATAAGATTGCTTTTCTCAAATACTTGGACACATACACATTATACAGATGGGTTAACACTTTTTCTCTACTCAATAGTATATTAATATACTGTGTGTGTGTGTATGTGTGTGTGTATATATATATATATATATATATATATATATATATATATATATATATATATAATTTAGCTACTCAGTCTGACACTCGGAAAATGTAATAAATTTGAGGCAAAATGCTTGCACAATAATAAAACAAACACAGCCCGTAGAAGGTCGAACGCATTCTAAATAAAAGGATTCCCACTGTCACCTTTTGCAAGTAGTTGATATAATCAAAACTGCATTCCGGGGGGCTCCTGAGTGACGATCCGTAAAGGCGCCCACGTGGAGTGCAGGATGCGCCCTATAGCCTGGACGTTGCCAGTTCAAGTCCAGGATATTCCACTGCTGACCGTGGACGGAGCACTCAGGGGCGACGCATAATTGGCCGAGCGCCACCGGGGGCAGGTGGTCCTCGACTCATCGCGCACCAGCGACCCCTGTAGTGTGACCGGGCGCCTGCGGTCTTGCCTGTAAGCTGCCCAGAGCTGTATTGTACTTCGACACTGTAGCATCTATCAGGGTCTGCAGTGTGAAAAGAAGAGGTTGGCTGACGGCACACGCGTCGGAGGACAGCATGTGTTCGTCTTCACCACTCCCGCGCGGGGTGGTAGCGGTAAGCTGAGCCTAAAAATAATTTGCTATTCTAAATTCGGATAAAAAGATAAAAAAAACAAAACAATCGGCAACTACTAAATTTAAAAACAAACAAAAAAAAAATGCATTCCAACAACACCACCATTGCTCAATACTTTGTTTACAGTTGCCAGAAAAACTGTTCTTAAAACACATTCAGTTCTTGATAATGTAAGGTTAAGTGTTTCTTTCAATACGATCCAGTGTAACAACGTAAATGGAAAGAACAATTTTACATAGCAAATTAATGCATTTTGACAGCTATCTCTTAAAATCATGTTGTATGTGACAATTAGTTACATAAGAAGTAAATCCAATCAAGAAATTTTGCTGTGCTTTACGTGTTAACACTAGAACCGCCGCGGCATTAATGAGATTTAAAATGTAAACGAATCTGCGTACTGTCAATGCAATGAGGTTGTTTGTTTGAAAAAAAAAAAAGACAACCGCATTCACAAACGCAGATTCGTTTACATTTTAAATCCAAACCCATCAAAATGACAACTGTGGCGGTTCTAGTGTTATTTCCCTGTTGTATGATGCTGTTTGGTTAAACTTATACTGGAACGCATTAGTCTGTTAGAAAGTTAGACACATCCCTTCTGACCTTGAAGTAGTTGTTGCTAAGAAAACACTGTCATAAATCTTATCTGTCACGCAATTCCATTGACTATATAGGTCTCAAAAGTGTAGTTTTGAAAAAAAAAAATAGTGTGCTATCACAAACATGAACTGTATTTTAATTTTAAAATATGACATCTGGTACTGTACTTCACTAGGGAGTTTGCTTGCCCTACAGGAAATATGTACACTTCCTTGGTCATTTCACCTCAGCAGTGCCTTCGGGTTCAAGCATCTTAATGACTACAAAGGATGTCAGTCACTAATGGACGCAGCTGGTTGTTTACTAACAGGTGAAGTGACCAAGAAAGTGAAAGGCAAGGTATGCAATCATTCAGAAATCATGCTTTAAAATAGAAATACATATTTGCTAAACATAGATTTAAAAACTACATATTTGAGAACTATTTGGTGAATGGATGCCTATGGCATAGACAATGTATGGCTTTATTTTATTAGCTACAATCACTTTAATTGAAAAAAAAATACCATGAATCTAGACAGATTGACTTTGTTTCATAGAACAGGAAATAGTGCCAGTGCTGAATCTCTTTCCTGGTCATTGTGACCTGACATGTAAGTTTGAGCTATACCATAACTGAGATTTTAAGGAGTAGTAATGATTTAATACATTTAAAATGTAAATTATAGGATTAAACATGTTGATAAGCAGTCTTGAAAAGGTTAATTCAATTTCCTTAAAATAGTTACCTCATTGTAGGTTGAATTTCTTTTGTATGCTGTAGATATTAGCAATCCAGTGGCATACAGTCCAGAGGTTTTTAATCATTGCAGGCTTTAGTTAAGAGTTAAATTTAAATCTGTTGCAGCAGAGTTTGAATACAGTCAGATATACACCAATGATTGCTAAATTATCTCACGCATTTAAGTTTACTCAGCTTTAGATAGAACAGATTTATTCGTGATCTGTGTACTGCTTTTTTTGAAGTAAATGTATTTGCAAAAGTATTTATGTATACTGTATATATAATTACTGTATCTATAAGTGTGTATATATATATATATATATATATATATATATATATATAGACACAGCTATGGCCAAAAGTTTTCCTAGAATTTTAGGATTGAGATATATATTTAAAAACTATATAAACATAATTTAGATCTTTTATTTAGCATCATGTAATCAAAGAAACTACAAAATGATATCGCAAAAGTCTACTGGAAGCCATAAAAGTAGCACAGTATTTCATGTCAGATTTTGAAATATATACACTGTGGTAAACTAAGGGGTAAAATAATTGATGGAAGATACGTTAGCCCAGGAGTTCAGCGAGGCATGTTTCCCTTCTGGATAGAGGAAAATGTAGTCCTGACTTTAAACCGGGGGGAGCAGGACTACATTTCCCATCAGGCATTGTGCTAACTCTGGGCTGAACAATTGCCAGCACCTGTATACACTTAGCCCCTGTATAAAAGGAAGGGAAACCCTGTGCACAGGTGCGGTGGTACGTCTGAGGCCTACAAGTGGGTGAACCAAGGAAATGAAACCTGAAGGTATTGGGTGTACTGTACAACTTTAACATTTAATTCCATCCGACTATTAGCTAGGACTAATTATTGTTTAGTAAAGTCGAGGGAACTGGGATTGTTTTGTGCTTTGATTTGTTGATTAATTATCACTGTAAACTTAGAGGCTGTGTGGTCCAGTGGTTAAAGAAAAGGGCTTGTAACCAGGAAATCCCCGGTTCAAACCCACCTCAGCCACTAACTCATTGTGTGACCCTGAGCAAGTCACTTAACCTCCTTGTGCTCCGTCTTTCGGGTGAGACGTAGTTGTAAGTGACTCTGCAGCTGATGCATCGCTCACACACCGTAGTCTCTGTAAGTCGCCTTGGATAAAGGCGTCTGCTCAATAAACAAATAAGTAAATAAACCCCACATTTGTTCTGCAAAACTCTTCCTTGTCTACACTAAAATACAGTGATAATACCCCAGTAAAAGTGAGCAGTGCCATAAAAACACCATGCACTCTCACAATATATATATATATATATACAGTCCACACGGTTAACGCAACACCCCACGGGGATGCCATTTAGTGTTAACTTATCCAAGGTGTCGTGTTAACCACAGGTGCACATGAACCATGGCATTAACATGCATATAAGCAAGAACTCACATGTTTACAGTATTATAGTATCTACAAGTTTATTTTTAGTTAAATTTCCTTAAGAAAATGTTTGAAAGAACTGCAGTGGATGAATCAATTACAGAATACAGTACTGTACAAACTCGATACAACTCTACTATAGTTTGATTGAAATAAGAATTAATAAAATAACTACAGTGTCATTTTTATGAAAACAATCCAACCACAAACTGTGTACAAACTGTTGACTATACTTTTAGGTATTGGCTTGTACTCTCTTGTACACTCTAATTTGATGGCTTGAATAGTAAAAATTATGGTTCAATCTTCAACTTAATCTGGTAAAACTGGAACGCCAGGCGTGGTATATGTATGCAGTAAGGCATTTATAATCCAGGTAAAACAGAGGATTTGAAGAAAAAAAAAAGCATAAATCATGTTTAGGGCAAAAAATTATTCGTTTTTTTATTAAATATCCTTGCGGCAATAAAGTAGTCCCATGTATAACTAAACTACACACTGAATTAAGCCGAGTAAATTCATGTAATTAAAACATGTATCAAAATGAAAGATATACTTTCTTTTATTGTGCACATTGCCATTGAAACTGCATTATTTTTCCTGTCACTCATTGCAGACGCACTGTTTAAGCAGAACAGATGTGAGGAATAAAAATAAATTCAGTGACGTCTCGGATTTCAGTAATTTGTTCAAGGTCTGTTTCAGTGAGGAGTAAATAATGTGCAGAGGTGTCTTTTTGTGTTTTTCTTTAGTGTTTACAAACCTCTAAATACATTATTTGAAGGACAAAGGCGAGGTGAGTGATTTTAAAGACAGCGATTCTTGTATTTTATTTTTTTGGTATTTTTTTCTGTTTTACTATCTTCCAGTTCATTTATTTGTTCTTTGTCCAAATCCTACTACTTTGGGATTTGTGTAGGTAATTGGTCACTCAGTTTCATAGTTACAGCTGTACATCTGTAACTGTAAAAGCAAAATGGCTACCGATACTTTAAATTCTATGAGGCAGCGCAGTGATTTAGAATATGTGACAAGGTCCAACTGTCTGTATCCATCCAATATATGGACAGCTGCAACCTTGCTCGACCAATCACATTACTTGTTTCACGTTCCATTGCCAGACCTGGATTATAAATCATGGGAACCGCATGGCCGTCATAGTTTGTGTGTGTGTATGTGTGTGTATATATATATATATATATATATATATATATATATATATATATATATATATATATATATATATATATATATATATATATATATATATATATATATATATATATATATATATATATATATATATGTGTATATATATATATATATATATATATATATATATATATATATATATATATATATATATATATATATATATATATATATATATATATATATATATATATATATATATACAGTGTATATATATATATATTCCATCAATAATTTATTTAAGATTACAAGTGTTATATACCAACTACCGCCACCCATTTGCTTGGAATGCCCATTATTCATTTCTGGTGTTTGAACTATCTATAAATATTGTATTTGTTTAGTTTACAATTAATTGACGTGCTGTCACTGGTTATATCTGGATAGGGTCTGCTGAATTTGTTTTTAAGGATTTGTGACTTATTTTTTTGTTTTAGCAAAGTTATATTTATATTTTATATTTAGTCTTGTTGGTCTTAGAATAATTACTAATATACATTATTTGACTAAAAACTGCATGTGTCTGTATGTAGGTAGTCCTGCCAGTGTCCATCTCCAGTCAAAAAAGCTCCAGACAAGAAGGAATTGAGATTCATTGATCCCAGGAGACTGTTAAACCATGCTGAATGGGAGTATTCAATTTAGTGTGTCCAGGAGTACCAACTGATTTATGATCTCACAACATATTGGCAGATGCATCTTTCAGCAATATCTTTGTTGTCTGTACAGTGAATCAACAAGTATGTCAGTGACATATTTAACTTAGTTCACTTGTGCTGCATTTATGTATCACATACTGTACAAAAAATGTAGGTGTTGTGGCAACTGGTAATTTTGTAAAAAAAAAAAAGGATAATTGAATTATGAAACTAAATAAAGATGTATAAACTTCTGTACATTTCACATTTTTAAACATGACATGCAGATATAAAAGTAGCATTTGAGCTTCAAAGTTAATAACTTTTCTGGTTAGTATTAAATAATGCAGGTATATGTTGCATGAATAAAATACTCCTGGGAGATATGAATCATGTTATTTTTAGGTGAGAAGCAGCTATGAGAGTCAGATTCGTTTTGCAGCTGTACAGTACATAGAATAACTATAAACTCATTCAATCAAACATGTCCTAGTGAATTGTGTTGTATCCATTAATATAGCACCAGCTGTTTAAAGTGAAACAGTGTGCTTAAGGGTGTTTGAGCAATCAGATCTGTAATAATACAACATATTCAAATCACCTGAAATTGCACACAGTAGAAGTGAACTATTTCTTACCTTTGTAGGCCTGTGATTGACAGTTGACACCAGCATTAGTTAACCTCCCCCCCTCCCCCTCTCTATTTAGTGATAATGTCAGTTTATCAATAAATCCGTCATAGGCAAACATCAATGTAACTAATACATTCAAAGGTTGGTTGTATTTAATTATGCCATATTTTAAATCATTAAAATGCCCCGTTTTTCACATTCATGCTGCACTGTTGCGCCATTGTAAGTAATTGAAAGTTTAACACCTATGACAATCAAAGACCAAATTCATTCATCCACTCGTTCATATAATTGCTTGTTCATTCACGCTGTGCATTATGCAAACATTTATATTCACTGCCAGTGTTACATAACTGTAACTGTGATATGAGCTTCTCATTTATTTAAGAAGCAGTCCCTGCCGGTTTTGCCTCCGTAACCCAGAGGAGCGCAAGAGCCAATGCGACGCTGCCTTCTGAATCCCCAGCAAAGACCGCCGACTATGCACAGCCAAGACGCAAACCTTCACTGAATGAGGTGAGCCACTCAGCAACCCTCTTGCTGTATTAACATTATTACTGGCCCCATTTTTATTGTGCTGGTTGAGTAAATACAGTAGTAGGAAGCAGCAGCAACTTTTCATCTATAGTCGGAGGGGGCCTGAAGGAGCCTCTCAGGCATAGGCGCCAACCTTTTGTTTCTGTCAGTGGTTGCTGGTTTGTGGAGATGGGGGTTACAGCCTCTGATTAAATAACTATGAATTACTACAATAATGAATTTACTCACATACACACGGCCTTCACTAAAGTCCCCACTGTAGCCCTCTGGATGGAATTGTCAGCAATCTTATTTACATCTAGATCTTTGGTCTTGGTGAACATTAAGGACAACATGATCCAGCCTCGTCTGTCCCATTGACGACCAAAGATCTTAGGCTGGAGAATGAGTGTTCTGCATCACAGGATAAAACGGGCGCAGTCAGATTCTTAAACGCAGTACTGAGGTAGCATGTTCTGCAGGTATTGATTTCCTTTTGTATTTTGTCTCGCTCAACCCAGGTCAAAGCATGTCAACCCACATCCTGAGGTGGGTCGCTGGGACCTGGGTAGAAGTGCCAGTGTGAAAGGAGCTCAAGATTCAACTGATGCTGACAGTTGGGCAGGTACACATTTGTCTGAATCTCTGATTTAATAATTAATCAGAAAGTGAATACAATGACATGTAACTCTTAATTTATACCCTTGTCATCATAACGATCTGTTTAACCATATTTAATAGCCATTCATAACCATGTGTGAAATTAAAACGGAAAAGCCTGATATTATCTGTAATAAATTAAACCACAGTGAACGGTTACGGTATTACAATGATTTATAGTTGACACTTCATTTAAAAGTCATTTTATCGTTTAATAATCAAAACGCTACATTGTAAATACTCATTTCACCGAGCTGCAAATGAGAGACTAGAGGTCAAAAAACTTAATTTGCTGCTTGCTCAAAACAAATTTAAAAGAGGTTAGAACTGCAAATAGTCAATCAAACCTGAAGCTATTGAAAGCTTATGGAAACTGTAGCTATGAAGGATGGTGTAAAGCAAATGATCTTGTTTGTGCATTGGGTGTCTCAGTAACTTATTGCATATGTTAACAAAACAGTATTTGTTTTGATGGTACATGATGTAGATTTCCTATTACTATTAATGGTATTTGAGGCATTAACCTTAAGCTCAACCTTTAGCTGCTGTGATTTAAATTGCATAAATACAGTAACAGCAACAACACAAATTACATTTCAGTTGTCAGCCAAAAGTCTACCACAGTTTTTAAGATCAGTTACAGCATTTTAAAGGGGATTTAAAAAGTAGCATCTGGTGCATACCGCAATTTGACAGGTAAGTTATGTAAGCATAACGGTACATTCAGACCATATCTAGACACACTATACTGTAAAGCAGTGGTACTCAACTCTGGATCTAATCCAGACCAGGTGTTTACCCCAAGCAGGTTCTAATGCAGTTAATTAAAGCTGTTAATAGGCCATTAACTATTCATGACCAGGTTGGAATAAAGACCAGGACTGGAATAGATCTCAAGGGCTAGAGTTGAGTATCACTGCTGTAAAGTATCACATTTTGCTGAGTACCAGAAAATGAAAGCTGCCCACATCCCAGGCTGTCAACCAAGCCCTTCTCTTTTTTTTTTTTTTTTTTTTTTTTTTTTTTTTTTTAATAGGAACACTCCCTCACTAGATACTTTGTAAATAATACATGTCATCTGTACATCACACCTATAATATGAACAAAACTCACAAATTAACAGGTTGTTTAACAGATTTTGCCTTACTCAAGTGGTACACACTGAAAATGCATTACATGCTGAGTAAACTTAAGACTTCCGCAATTTGGTACAAGTCTACACATGTCCTTATGTCTAGGCTTATTTTATTCCAATGGATGCTACTTTTTTACAAAGTCATAAATATGTACACAATATAAACCAGGGTACAGATGCATAAATGTGGATTATTCTAGTCTAATACAAGTTAGTCTGAATCATCCCGTTTTTAATTAACTCAGTATCTTAAAAAAATATATACAGTAATGCGAGTCAATATAGTATTGTGTAACAATTAGTTAAATAGCAGTAAATTATAATGATAGAATATGTTAGAATGAGCTTGAGAAAATAAATGGACACTTTTTAAAAATCTTGTCTTTCTGCAGACAGCAGTTTAATTTTCTACTACTGTTACTCATGGTTAGTATTCTATACTGACATCTGTCTATCTCCTGTACATCTCAAAACCCAATCTTCTGTCAGTTTACATTTGTAAATAAACCTTTGAGTGTAACATTCAAAGTCAGCTTGCCTCTGACAAAAAAAGTAAAGATCAATAATAATTGTAGGATGTAAAAAAGCTGTATTTTCAGTTTAGCATTACAATTGAACATGAATTCAGTGTCTGGTTTATGCATTAAATTCCTTTGCTTGTTAGAGAGGGATGTGGAGAGGCAAATGGTGAAGCAAATGGACTATATATTTTGAGGAAAGCCAATGGGCCTTGAAATTAATTTAAAAAAAAAAAAGCTTTGTCAAATACTGAATTTTTGACATTCTCTATTTAACTGATAATGTAATTAGTAATTACCATAAACATGTGACAGAGATTATCTGTGATAAACTGGTCCTTCTAACTGAATATGTTTGTGATTGTTGCTGAAAGATTTGTTCTTTTCCTCCTCTACCTGCATGTATTTTATCTGTTGGCTCAGATTAAAGCTCATGCTCCATGGTACAATGTGTTTTATTAACATGGTTTTAATTACATGGTTGGTGGTTATCATTAGGCTTGCTACTATTTGATTTTTATTTTTTGCCAAATCGACGATTTAATATTGACGTTTATTTCAGAAAAAAAATTACCATTTATTTTTCAATTCAAGCAGAGAATGGGTGAAATCGACCTTTATGCTATAAAAAACAGATATTTTATGCCATTGAGAAACATCTCAGTTATCGAAACCCGTTTATCATATTCAATATGCAACAAAAGCATGGTTACCAACATTCTAAATGAAGTATCGTTTGATCACAGCAGAGCTATACCTTGTAAAGATAAAGATCCTACACAAATTAAATTGTCTCAAATAAACCATAGAAAACGCAACATATAAAAGTGTAATTCACAGACTTTTATAGCATAAATTTACGAGTACAAAGAATATGCACAGAACAAAACATTAGATAGTTGAACAGAACTAACTTGCATTTATTATTCGGAGTCTGAACTCCGCCCCTCTCCTGCTTCAACACAGATGAACTCAGTCACTGGAAGGCAAGGCAGACGGGCCCACTTCATCCTGCTGTGGAGAATTCAGCAGTCAGTCAGGGTATTGTGCAAAATGCTCATTAAGTGTTTCCTCTTGCGTCCCACTTGAAATTGTAAAAGGTCATCAAATAGATTCTGTTTTGTTTTAAGAGATATGTTTCTGCAGAAAATCTCAAACAATATTGGTGAGGATTCATGTAAAAAACAGGGTTTTGTCACTTTGTCATTACCTGAATTGAAAGGGAATTCATTTACTGCACTTTAGAACCATATCACTGAAGTAAAGTTAAGAGTCACTACATGAGAGATTCAAATTCAGTGGGTGGTGGTGATATTTGGCTTCAAAGCAAAGTTAGGAGTTTTTTTAATGGTTAAGGTGAACTAAGCCCAAATTGAAAACTGAATGATCATTATTTATTTCTTAGCAGACGCCCTTATCCAGGGTGACTTACAATTGTTACAAGATATCACATTATTTTTACATACAATTACTTTTTTTTTTTTTTTTTTTACACATTATTTTTTACTTACAATTACCCATTTATACAGTTGGGTTTTTACTGGAGCAATCTAGGTAAAGTACCTTGCTCAAGGGTACAGCAGCAGTGTCTCCCACAAGGGAGTCCAGAGCCTTAACCACTACTCCACACTGCTGCGCTATAGGGTTATTTATGACTTTAAACGCAGAGTACCTCTGGCATGGGCTGCTGAAATGTGGATGTTTTTCAGTTTTTCTACAAATCAAAGTGCCTTTACTTAAACAAAGTGATGAAGAGTTCTGGTACTAGAACTACTTTAGTGAGATACAGCGCCTCCACGTACGCAGGCCAGGGAAGTACTGTGGGTGAATTATGTTTTTAAAGAAATCTTTTTTTTGTGTGTGTGTTTTTTAGGGAGGAGAAAATGGACAAAGGGCTGGATGTCTGCCTCACCTGCCTTTAAAAGGGGAGAGTGGTGTTTTGCCTATGGCGAGGTCAGGCACATATCGCCCAACTACCCCCTCCACGGCAGGAGGTGGAACTGGATGCCCGAACAGGGCTGAGTGAGGCACCATGCAGCCGAAGAGAAAAAATGGATCAGGGAAAAGGACTGGTGAAGATGGAGAGAAAGAAAATGGGGCCGGATGAGAGAGCGGAGGAGCAGCAACGTCGGTTGGAGGCAGGGGCTTCTGAGCCTGGAGACTTTGGGCACATTTATGGATAGTGCCCATGGGCAGACCTCCTCTTCAAAGAGGCCTACTTTGGCCAAGAGGTGGTCTTGTGAAGAATGGCTCCGCCTCAAGGCTCTCCAGCCAACGAAGGCAGATTTCTCCACCTTTGCAGTGCTTCCTTCCCCCTCCTGGATTAAGACCTTAAGCTGGTGCCTCATCTGCGGGAAGCGGGGGCACTTTCCAGTCTACTGCCTGCTCCCAGAGGAAGAGGGGAGGAGCGGCCATTCTCGGAAGAAAGCATAAAAGCTGGTGCAAGCTCCAACGCCCCCAATGGGGGAGCCCGAGCGTCCAGCACCCACGAGGGGGAAGCACAAGAGTCCAAGCCTGCACCGCCCAGGTTTGCCCCTGCCGGAGGAGCCAGCCTGTTTGCTGTCAGCATTGCCACTGCCAGCGTTGCCGCAGCTGGCTACAAGTCCAGAGGAGGCAGCATTTCCGCTGCCGAAGTGTGCCGCACCATAGTCAGTCTTTACACTGCCAGCGTTGTTACTGGAGGAGGGCCTCACACCGTTACCGCCCGTGAATGCATTAGTACCGCCGTTTATGTGCCAGGACCAGACCTGTGTGTATTTTGTATTTGTTGTATTTAAATGTATGCATTTGTGCACTGTTTTAGGTTGGCAGGGAAGGGTTAATTGCTTTCCCTGCCAAATCAATTCACGTGTAGAATGTGCCTGAGCCTGATTAACAAGCAATCGAGTTCAAGCACAGCTGCATAAGAGACAGGAACCATCAGTCTAGGTGGAGTGTTCAGGGAGAAAGAACGCGAGGGAGATGTGAGTGAAAAGAAATACAAACAATTGCTACTTGTGCTGGATTTGGACCAGCACGATACTTGTTTGTTCACTGTTTTTTATTGTGTGTTTGTTTTGGTCAGCGTGCCGTTTTCTTTTGTAAAGTGTTTGTTTTGTGTTTAAACCTTTTATTTATAAATTAACGCAGATCAGTGCTTCATCCCGCAGTACTAAGACTGTGTATTTCTTCCTGGTCTGACGTCACCACCAAGCTCTCTGTGACACCGCACACTTTTATGACTCATTGTGATCCAGCACTCTTTGATATCAGTCTCATTGATTACAACCAACATCAATGTCATCCAATTAACACGCACCACATTACATCAAAACTGTCATTTCCAACACACCATACCAGAAAAGCTCGCTCTACTAGTAAGTGGTTGAAATGCATTGAATTACTGTCTTTGCAGTCCACCCAGATAACAGAACTTGCTGTTTTAGTTCAGTTGAGAAGACGCCTATTGTGGGGATCTCAAGGTCCCTGGTTCGAGAAGACCAAACTCACTAAAGTTACTTGCCTGGTACAACAAAATAGTGACTTCTGACATGCTTTGAGAAAATGCTAATACTAATGACTTTCTAATTGAAAACACTACAGTATTTACAAAACCATTAAATGTTTGTTTTACTATGGTTTTTATTACATATATAACCCATACCACAGATACTGATCCTGCATCCAGCTACCAACTTTTGTGTTTTTGTGGGGGGTGGATGCAATGTAGTTAATTAATGCTGACCCAGTGCATACATGTATTAACGAGAGAGAAGCCTTCATTCACACTTTCTTTATTCTCTGTTTATGCTTCATGTATGATCAATTAACCGTTTTAACTGGTTTGTACTTCATGTAATTTGCGTACACACACACACTGCAGTTGGCTCGACAGTCGTATTTACAAACGACACTCACTGCAGTTGTTTGTTGTACACACACACCTTTCATTACTGAAGTGAGTGCACTCCCTGTTTAAACAAACCACTGAACTCTGGCCATCATTAAATGCCGATCAGCTGTGTTTTTGTTTATGCTTTTGGTAGAACGTACTGTACGTAATGAATCAAGAGCTAGTCAAGCACAGCTATGCTCTTTTCTGCAAAACCAGCGGAGATGCTGTTTTGTGTTTTCTGCACTGCTAAATACAGTGGCGACGATTTGCAGTAGCGTGACAGTAGATTGAATCATTTGGGCAATCTTTCGACCCGAAGGCTGGTGGAAATGACTTGAGTGGTTTCCAAATGACTGGATTAAAAATGTATGCATGTCTAAGGAGTCGTATATGTGTCTTTGTCATTTCCTGGAGTGCCAAAACACAAAGATGAGACGTTCGGTATCGGTAGAAAAAACGAGCTGCGGTCGCACTGTGGCGTTCGGGGATACGAATTGTCCCATGTTTTATTTAAGTTGCAAAACCAAAAATACAAAAAAATTAAAAAAAAAAAAAAATCTTACAACAAAATATTATGCAACTGTAACTTTGCTTAAATTAAAAAAAGTATATTTATATGTATGCACTATTTACCCGTGTTATGAATTTACTGTTCTTTAATATTACAAAATCAACTTGTCTCATTAGGCACATATATATATATATATATATATATATATATATATATATATATATATATATATATATATATATATATATATATATATATATATATTTAGCCATGTTTATCACACAGAAATGTCTGATAACAATGACATCATTAGTTGCCCAGAAATCCACTGAGCACCAACTGCGGTTGTGTTAGTGCGGTTGTAATACACACACACACAGTTAGTGCGCATTAACTAACCAAACTGAATTAATAACCCCATTCGTTACTTGCTCTGAAAAAGATAAACTAGTGCGGTAAATGTACCATAGTGAACTTTTTGGGAGGGATATGAGTGTTTCTTAACTGTGTTAGGCCCTTAGTTTTGTTAAATCTTCATTGAAGATTAAGCAGGGCTTCCCCTACCACTTCCCCAATGGCTTGCATATCATTCATACATTAGAAAACTTTTATATTTCATATTTTAAAAAAATAAATAAAAAAAACACTCATTTGGCTTTTGATCCCACTAGAAGGGAACATGCTTCTATGATTTCCAGGAACATGTTACAGTATACTAGGTATGGCACAACTGATGTATTTTGGACCTCTCCAGAGCCATTGATTAGGTCAAATGAAAGAATTTTTCATTCCAGGCTCCCGGATCTATGGGGGTCTGACAAGTTGGGACAGTCATTTATTATATCTGTGGCAAAGGGTGATTCTTCTAAACTAATTTCATAACAAAGAATATACTGTATTTAGGTTCCCTACAGGTACTGTATACGCCAAAATAACATTATAGAAATGTGTCCTCTTTAAGTAGCTAGACATGATTTATGATTATTTATTTAACAATATTATACAACAGAACTCCAATGTGATTCATCGTCATCTTCACAAAAATGCACCATCAGTATTGGCAGCAGGAACAATGCTGGGCAGCAAAAACAAGGTGAAGCAAAAAACTACATTTATACATATTAAATCTCACAGCATACATTTGTAGTGGTAAACAGATTGCCTTACTGAAAATAGATTTTTAATTTCACTTAATATACTTTGCATAAACATAATAGATACTATGCATTACAGGACAATTATTTACTGCTGTAGTGAGATGATATTAAAGTAATTTATTTTAATCCAGTCTAAACGTATTCAATTTAAGTTGCTCATTAATGGCTTTTGGCTCTCCTAACTTTAAAAGCTAGGAAAAAGTCTGTTCTCAAAACTGTAAATTAATTGACACTGGAGGTTATAAATCAGTATTAATTTCTTGGAGTTTGGTCATCGTATTTATACAAATGGTTAGGATTCCTGTACAGAAACTATCAGACAAGACTGACAGCAGCTTAGAAAGTCATCACCCTCTCTTCACAGTCACTATTTATGTGACGATCAGTATTGGTAGCACCAGGGCCATAGCCAGCCATGAAAAATCACTGAGACGCTTTAGTAAGTTAAGCCCCCAAACCCCTATATAAAATGACATAATATTCACAACCTGGGTCCTCTAAACTATTGCATAGAATTCTTAAAATTTGCATAAAATGGGTCTGCTAACTGCAGTTTACAAGTGGCTTATACTAGCAGTTTAGAATTGGAATATTAGTAGCTGGGTTCGCTAAACTGCGGCCTACCAAGGTAATTTATTATTCCTTATTATTAGGCTGATATATACTTATTTTTAATCAACATTATTACTTTGCCTCACCTAAAAATGTCGTGAATAATCCTTGGTTGTTTCGAAGCCATTCGAACACGTTTAACCAACAGCTTTGGTGGTATGGTGTTGCGGTAGTCTGCAGTAACAGTAAAATATTTTGAAGAGCACAGAGGCAATAGATATCAAAGGGACTTTTAATGCATGCACACAACGTGGGATGAAATGTGCTTTTTGCGGCAAAGCAAAGTGTAAAAGAGCTTAAAATAATCATCAGTATGATTTTAACCGAGGCCCTTGCTGGCTACGGCCTTAATGAGTATTTTAAAATTAATTCATGTATATTCCGTGTGTCCACTAACCACACTGATGCGGATGTGGTTTTTCTCAAAGGATGACTGACACCTCACAACGGCAGGGCATACTTCCTTCCACTTGAACCCAGCACCTGACTGCAGTAGATTTTGTTTATATATGCACGTTAACCATTTCAACAGTTTCACAGAATATATATATATTTTTTAAATAAATGAATTAGCATTTAAGCTAAAATGTTAACCAACCCCCGAGAGGTCTGTATATTGGACGTAGACGGACACAGAAGGACCTTATTGCATTTATAATCCAGGTCAAAAAGTGGATTTAAAAAAAAAAAAAAAGCAGAAATCCTGTTTGGGGCAATTTTTATTTATTTATTTATTAAATATCCTTACACCAATAAAGGAAACAAAGTAGTTCCATTTATAAGGTTTAACTAAACACTAAGTTAAGCTGAGTAAATTAATTTAATTGAAACATGAAAAGTAAGTACATATTTATTTTTCGTATCTGTTGAATTGTACATTGCCATTGAAAAAATCCACCAGGAGGTGGAGTTGAGACGGCACTGAATTCATTTTTTTTTTCTCTCAGTGCAAGACGATGTTCTTTCAGCAGAACGGAGGGACGGGAGGAATAAAAATAAATTCAATGCCGTCTCGGATTTCAATAATTTAAGGTCTGTGTCGGAGAGGGGTAGATGATGTGCGGACGTGTCTTGTTGTGTGTTTCTGTAGCGTTTACCAACTGCTAAAAAATACATTATTTGAAGTGACGAAGTCGGGGTGAGTGTATATTGACAGATTCCCCAGTTTTGTTTTCATTTAAACAGCTGTTTATTCCAGCTCGGAGACTAATGTAGCTTGAAATGTTATATTCAAGCTACATTAGTGTGTTAAGATGTACATTTTTTCACAGTTGAGATGTATTTTAATTTGTTTCTGTTTTAGCCAGTCCTGAAAGATGGCAATTGCCCACTTCGTCATTTTTTTTCTCCATTTTGCTATCTTCCAGTTCATTTAGCTGTTCATCTAATTCGGCATGTCTACTTACTACTTTTGGGATGTTTCTGGGTGGTGCAGTATCTTCATGAGAGACATCCATATTTTCAGGTAGTTGGTCACTCAGTTTTATAGCTGTAACTTTGTAACTGTAAACAAGATGGCTGCTGGTACTGTCAATTCTATGAGTCAGCACAGTGATTTCTAATAGTGATAAGGCTCAAAATGTCCGTATCCATCCAATATACGGACAGCTGGAACCTTGCTCGACATAAAATGAAAACAGTTGCACGAAAACTCTTGAAATTTCACAGAGTTGTAGACGCCAATGGGAACTAATGTCCACAGCTGAATGAACGCAATTGGTCACATGGTTTGGCAGCCATATTGGATTTTGCAACACATTTTGGACAATTTACAAACATCTTCTTGTCGGAAACCACTTATCGCAGAGTTCTGAAACTTGGTATACATGGTTAGGGATTGTCCAAGGTGCACAGTGCTCAAAATGAAGCTGATTGGTTCAGTGTTATGGCAGTCACGTTGGCTAACCTAATTAACACACAAATGTCTTCTCCAAAACCACTAGACTGATCGAAGCAAAACTTAGTATACATGATCCAAGTATAGTTCTTTAAAGTTTACCCAAATTAAGTTGCTACAGTAAAAAAACATGGCTGCCATGGGCCAATCAAATTTCAGCATTGCTCTAATTGCATATATTGCTCTTAAAAATGAACACTGTTGAACACTCTTGAAACTTCACAGAGTAGTGGAGGTCTATGGGAATTAATGTATGCTCTATTAAAAAAAAAAAAAAAAAAACCTTGATATTGATCTTGACCTTTGACCTCTCCTTAAGGTCAAATGTAAAACTAGCTTATAACTCATTAAAGAGTGTAGATAGGGTCATGGTTACTATGGAACACAGATAGGAACCCATATGGGTGCTATTCTAAAATTACCTTGATCATGACCTTTGACATCTCCTTAAGGTCAAATGTAAAACTAGCTCATAACTCCTTACAGAGTACAGATAGGGCCATGGTTACTATGGAACACATATAGGAACCCATATATGCTTTATTAAAAAAAAAAGGCCTATGTAAAGTGATGTCTACAACTGACTGGCATCCAATCAAAATGCTTAAATTCCCTGGAAGCCATAAAGTTGCTTGCGACTTCTAGTTGTAATAAGAAGAATAATAATATGTAGTTGGAAATGGTGTGCACAATACTCATAATATAAAAACCCACACAGAATCTATCACGTCCACATTTTCCACCTGTAAGCATGTGTGATTTCGATCGCATGGATTTCCACTCTGATATATATGTGAAGCAGGGGATTGTGCCTGAAGTCACAGCCTTGCATATAACAATCACCAATGCACTGGTTAGGATATGGGGACGGGGGACGGGGACGGTGGGGACGGGGGACGGTGCTCATCTCTGAAGTCTGGGTCAACAGGTTTTAAAAGTTCTGCTTGATGTATATTCAGCTTTTTCCATAATTATTAATTTCTCAAACACTGACAGAAAGTAAACATAATTGTATACAATTATCAATTTCCATGGATGTCTTTTTTCTTTAAAATATTGATCTGTTTGACTCCAGTGGGATTGCCTGTGAAGCCCCAGGATAGTACTCGGCTTTGCCTCGTGAATCACAGTGCATCTGAGACAACATTGCACACACTGTCAGGCCTAAATCAGAATATTGATTGAAATTTGAAACAGTTTTGAATAGAATGACCATATATTCACATTCCTTTGTGTAATGAATGATGAAAAGACTATACTGAACCCTTAAAAGTGACTCCCACCAGTGCTTTCATGGCCAGTCTATTTTTTTAATCACTCTTGTGCATTGGAAGAAGCATTGATGGTGAGCTTCATTCATATTGCTTTATATATATATATATATATATATATATATATATATATATATATATATAATGTTGAACCTGTCCATTGTACGAATGGGTTTCTGAATGATGTATTAATTAAATAAGACTGTTTCCACTTTGTGAGGATTTGGAGAGAGCCATGAAGGACATTAAATACACATTCAATTCAGTATATAGTCGAGTAATTTCAATGGCAAGATATGTTCTGCAAGATATGTACTCCTGCTATCATTTTGCAGACAAATGGTTTTGCCAGTAAAAACATGTACCGCGGCTGAAGGTTTTTTTACAAAATATTTTCGCATTACTTCTGGCATGTACTGTATAATGCAAAGGTCAGCCCGTCTAACAGCCACAGCAAACAATTGCACTCCAATAATGGATTCAGATGCATGTAATTTAAAAGTAGTTCTAATGGCTGTTGTGGATCTGGTGGTTGTAACCAATTAAAATATGTTTTTTTGCAAAAAGTTATATTTTTGATCTACAGTAAAATGTATTAGCATTTGTTTGTTAAACAAAATGTAGTTGCACAGTTTTGGCAGAAAGGTCATTTGAGGGTCTGTTCGAAGTATTCAGCTGGCAGGAGAGATTTGACAATGCCTTGAAGCTTTGTCACTTAATCAATCAAGAGAGATGCAGTTCATTCATCAAGATCTACTTTTTACCTTGATCTGTTTTTACAAGAAAACCAAGGGTACATTTTTTTTTTTTTAAATTTGGCTGTGCTGTGAAAAGTTGGTAGCCAGTACAGTATGTGCTATAAACATCTTATCAAGGAAAATAAATAAATAAATACTGACCATTTTAATGATACCTGGATTTACCAGTAATATAAGTGACTGAATACTGGTGCCTGCTTTATAGAGGATAGCATTTAAGGTATCTTTCCATATCAACCTCAGAAAGGTGTGCTATTATATTCATACAATAACAGAAGTAACGGAAATTTAAACAGGAACTGCAGTACCATTAGATCTTTTCTTTAACAATTACTACTAAATGTATACATACAAAAAGGCACTGTGGCAAGACAGCCTTGAAGTTTTTCTTCACTGAGCAAAGGGTCATTAAGGGTTTATCGAGCAGTTTACTTTCATGAACAGTTTGGAGTGTTCTTTTTTCAATAACTTAAGTTAAATAATGTTAATACCAGATTTATGCAAAAATGTAGTATGACCTACAAATGTTTGCCGTGTACGTAATCGCTGAAAGCGGTTATACTAATGAAAGGTAAGAAAAGTCTGGCAGCACTGCTATTAAAAGCATTTATTGTATATTACAAGAAGTCCTGTTTTATTGCATGTTACACCATCATAAACTAGTCTTGAGTAATCAGATTTGAGACATTTATGCTTTTTTTTTCAATTAGGTCTCTTTTAGACCATACAGCTTATGCTATTTAGTTATGTTCTCTTCTAAATGCTTTAGAGCAAAACATTCATCGACGCCAGATTGCAGAAGAAATAACAATGTTTAAATTGCTAACATGGTTACTGGTGGCTAAAATTGCCATAGAGGGTAAAACAGAAAGGTGGTACTAATTACTCTGGTCTAATGTACAATGTTCCCATTACATCATTGCATTAAGAAGCAAATATCGAAAATGTGAAACAATGTAGCAATTGGTAGATATCTAGTCAGTGCAAAACCATATTCCCTGCAATGACAGATATGACTTTGAACATTGGTTGTTTCTGTAACAACTTGTATTTGTTGTAACTTGTAACTTGTAAAATGTATTGGAATATTGAAGGTGACAGTGATTTGTGATTAACAAGCTTAGAAGCTTCAGTCTAGACGTGAATAGTTTACAATTGGCATGGCATAACCTGAGGATTGATACCGCAGAAGATGCAGCTGGAAATGAGCATTTCCTGAAAAATATCAGCATCCTTGTGCAATGTCTTTGAAATATATCCTCATGCTTGTTCTACAAGCTTTAGGACAGCATTGTGACATTTCAGTGCTCATGCCAAACCTGGATTTCAGTGAAACAGCCCCTTGCCCTTAAATTGTGGTCTAATAAAACGCCTTGGTTTTTCTCACAAGATGGATCAATCCATGTTTTTTGCAGTTGCTGCCAAAGCTGGTGTGGCAGAGCGAGCGCTCTTCCTGTAAATATTGTTGTGTATGTGTGTGTTTTGGTGGTGGTTGGCAAGGATGGGGTTAATTCCTGTCCCTGCCAAAAACATGTGAGAATGTGGCTGCTCCTTAATTGAACATTTGGCGATAATTGGGGACAGTCACATCTTATAATAGGAGAGCTCAGGGCTCCATTAGGAGAAACTACCAGTGAGCTGGAACCAGAGCGGAAAGGCACAATGTAGTGGGTGGGGGTTTGACTGGGAAACTGCTAAGCTGTCTGTTATAGCTTAGACCTGCAACAGTCAAGTTAGCACTCTGGGAAGGAGGTTTTTGGTTTTGTTTATTTTGTTTTGGAGTTTAAAATAAACATACAGGCCTGCCCTGTTGAAAACCTACCTGTGCTTGTGTGGAGTACTGTTCCTTTTACACAAAAGACAAGTGAAGAAGGTCAAGCATGTGGCAAGCTCACCCTGGGTTTGTCACGGCTGGTCTATAGTGAAAGCTTTGGTTTTGCATTCCAGTCAATCTAATCACATAAACTTAGTATTGGTAAGTCACAGGGAAGTCAGTAGTGTGAATCCAGTCAAATGAAATTGCCTTTATTTGTTGCAAACTCAGACCCATCTGACATGTGTTAATTACTGAGTCACTGAGTAGGGAGACAGACTTCATCTGCAGCACTGTTTCTTGATTCCTCCGCTTATTATTTTTTTGGGTATGCACAAGGTGTACTTTTATATTGACTCGTAGTGATATAAATATGTTATAAAATCCTATGATTTCAGTTGAATTTTTCTTGAGATATCAACAAAATATAGTGATGATGTGGGGTGTTTGTCATGAATTTTCATTGAGCCTTCCAAGCACATTTGATCCCTCCCTGCACCCCATATAGTCATCCTTTTAAGACCAAGATGTTAATATTAGCTTGAATTTTCATACAATAGAATCAGGTCTCCCGTTAGAGCAAAGCCATAGATCAGACTGGCTCCCAATTGCTTTTTTGCTCTTTCCGTCAACTTTAACTATGATCTACTGCCAGGTCTTTGAGTCCCGAGGGAATGCAACGTTTCCTTGTTACTGATGTAAGTAAATCAATCAAATTCCTATAGCACTGAGGCACTGTTTTCTACTAAATAGTGAAGCTTTAAGGTACAGAATCCAGTTTATATCTTCAAATACAACTGTTCACCCATTTTTAATTTGAATCCAATGTGTCAATTTTCTGCCAATGGTTGCACCACAACTAGTGATATTGTTGCTTTCAGACAAGTGGCACTAAAAGTCACTGTTCATTTACAACAATACAGCCATTTTATTGTATTTGTTTATTGTATTGTAATTGTGTAGTTATTTGTAATTTTACAGTAAGTAATCTGTGTTGGGTCTTATGATGTGAACAACAGTCCCTTTAGTTTAAGCCAAGATGAACAAATGCATTTCACTTATTAACAAAGCTACACTTCAAACATGTCTCGCGTGGTGATCAATGAGATTTGTTTGACCCCTGTCTTTTTCTTGAGTGGTTTTTGTTTACTTGAAATTACACATTTTCAAGGTGCCAGTGCCTGCATTGTTTCACGAACATAATGACGCAAAACGGTGATCAGAGCTTCCGGACACACCAGAGACCCGGTTTTGGACAACAATCCATGAACAGGGGGTCTGTACTTTCAGTCACTGTCCTGGGTTACAGAATGAAAAAAGAGGCTCAAGGTCCCTGGCTCACTCCCTTCAGCACAGACAGGTTACTTTTACTTTTTACTTTCAGTGCCAGTCATATCAGATCCTCCGCAGCTTATTAAAATATACTTGGTACTGCATGGACAATTAGGAATTTTTGTGGTTGATTTCTCTAAAATCAATGACAAAAGACATTACATTTACAAAGCAAAATGTAATTTTAATGGCTTTAAATTGTTTCTAACAGATTTATTATTTTTCATATTATCTTTTTTTTTTTTTTCTAGTTTCAGGAAATAAAAATGGTGCAATTTACACTTTGTAGTAAAAGCGTTGAAAGAATGTATATCTCGAGTCCAAAAACAATTCCACTCAATGACCATTTCCCAAATTTACCTCAAATTATAGGAATGTGTATTTGGCAGCAGTTTGGAGTTGTAAAACTGCCATTTCACTGTTCTAAGGGAAAGGGCTAATTGTTTCACCCTAATTTACTAACCAATTTGGAAAACTGATCCATTTCTGAGTGCCATCACTCGAGTGGCAAGCACTCTGTGCTATGAATGCTAAATGTCAGTTCTGGAAGCTTTCCAAATCCTCTTGATAAAAGCATTGCAGCCCTTGTTAAAACTGAGACAGTCAGCTGTTTTATGGTAATTGCAATGAAAATCATCCCTAAATGTGTCCAAAAGAAAGTTCTAGTAAGGCTTGTTTGTTTTTGTTTTAGCTTTTTAAAAACTAGACATTGGTGTTTTTGTGAACAAAGCATCCCAGAGTACATGTCAGGGGCATTGCACCATTGACATTGGTTTGTAAACATGTAATATGTATACATGAAAATACAAGTAGTGATTACAGTGAAAAAAGTGTTTATGATGTACGTATCGTCAATATCAAGGTCAGTGACACAGTTACCCAGCAAGGTTTATATAAACTTCCATATATGAGGTCAGTACTTCACATGGTCTTGGAGATTTTGACAGACAAAATTACTGCCATATGACTAATCTTTTATTGGACAAAAACATTTTACTTAAACCTGAGAACCACAAAATGCGTTGTGTTATGAAAGTTATCTTACATAACACTGAAGGGTTATCTATTACACAAAGCATAATTCACATATGGACTGGTTACAAATAAATACTAGAGCTTTTTTTATTAGCTGTGGCACTTGTACTGTTAACCTTAATTTTGTGTTATTTACATATGCTTATCTGTACCTTTTACTACACTGTGCTTTTACCATGGTATACCACAGTAAACTTGTTTAATGTGCAGGTTTTTGTTTTTATACAAAAGATTGGTAAAGCAATACAGAGAAGAGGGATCCACAAGTTAACAAATGTTCATTTTTTGTTTATGGCTAGTTATATAATATATATAGTGACTTATTTGTAAACTACAGTAGTAACAAAGGGCCATCCAAAACTGTTCAGCAAACTTCAGAAGCCTACTCTAAGATGATCAACTCCAAATAGATCATTGAAATGTTGTTGCATCTGTTTAAAGGCACTTCTAAAGATGTTGCTAATTTTTAGCAAGGGAAACTGGTTTTATATTTTACCTTTTATATTATTTTTTTTTTAATAGATTGATATACATTATCTAACTATTAAGAACAATTAACCCAATTTGTTAACATGTTAGTAAGCTAGTTGTTAAAACTCAAAATGAATAACATTGTTTAAACCAACACATACAAAGGGGAGGGGACTGTAAATTGAAGACAGCACTTTAAACTGCCTTAAAAGTTACAGTTACAACCTTTTATTCTGATAAGGATAAAGACAAATGTTTATCCTATTACGGTCTTCAGTGACAGACATACTGTATGTATATCCTTTATTGAATCAATCGGGGAAACAAAACATTCTGACACAGGAATAAGTTAAAAACCAAATTTCAGCATTATCCCACAAATACTGTAAATACCGCTGATGTAGTTAAGGTTAAAGAGGGTATTATGCTAATCTGGGGAACTTGTTTGCAATACTCCATTATGTATTATCAATGGAGTTCAGTGCTGTTTGCCATTGAATGTTATTCTGGCCAAGTTCCCAATAACTGTTGCAACTGAGACACAAAGCCAGAGACCCACCCAGTGCATTTATTGCAGTCAACAATGATGAGGTTGCGGAGACACAACCTCATCAATGCATCAGAGTGCTTACAGGCTCATTAATGTATCCATATAGTGCTTTCTACTTCTCTGTCCCTCGAGACAGCCTTTTTCATAAAGCATAAGTGTGCCATAAAATACAATGCAGCCTGTGCATTCATTTAATTTTCATAAACACAATGTAAGCCGACTATACTGTAGATATAATTCAACAGCCTGCAGTAAAGCCACATTGTTTCTACACTAGTCAAAAGCAGGAGTTTTTCAAATAGGTTACTGTTTGGATGCCTTCGAACCCTCGTTGAAGCTGTTTTCTGAGACTACAGCATTGATACTGGATCTACAAGTATTTCACTGATGATTCAGCTCTACTCACAACATTTCTAAAACACCATTGTTTGTTCTATGGATGGCGCCTTTTAAAATGAATCTCATTATTGGTAGTCCGTTAAGATTTTAATACTACATCTTCTGATTGACTTGTAATTGTTCCAGGATGGAATGGTGTAGCCTGAGCTCTCCATCGTGTATTGATTTGGCAGACATTTTCAGTTTGTTGATTCATTAAATACTGGGAGATAACCAGAGAAATGTTTTAGGTTTCATTGATACAGAACTATGCTGCATCATTCCACACAGCAGCAGCACAATGTAGCCCAGCATCAGGTTTTCATGTTGGCTAGAACAAAAATTCAAAAGCTACAATAAATTGCTTTATGGTAACGGCACTTCATACATTGGAATTTCACTCCTGTGCATCAAAACAACCTTCGGTCACCTTTACATGCAAAAAAAAAAAAAATAATAATGTACAAAATGGAATCAGCATCTGTCTCATTTTGAGGACAGATGACAAGTGAAAATATTAAACCAATTCTGTACTTGCTTATTCAGACTGCCACTATTGCAATACTAATGGAAGCATTCAGCCTCCAGATGTCTGTCAGAAGCACTGGTACTACTTTTACAAGTCATTGGTCATTAATACAGTATATAATGATAAAAGCGCAGCAAATAATGTTAAAGCCTTGTGTAGCAGTAACTACAAGTATCCCATTAAATTCAAGTAACCAGCAAAGTGAGTGTAATGTTCAGATGTGGTCTAGTACCTGTGCTTCAACAAAGTGTCAAGTGAAAATAAAGTCTTGGCAACTAAGTGATCTACAGGAAAATCCCTAATTTTCTGAGCCATGGTTAAACCATGGTAAAACACATAATATAAATATTACATGGTAAACATGGCAAACTGCAATATTTATGTGGCAATAGAAAATGAATTACATGTTAAGGTTACCAGCTATAAACACATTAGAATAATCCATGATAGTGTGCATAATGCTGATTCCAGAAACACCTGCGCTACTGCATGTTGCACTGCAGAGCTCCCACTTTGAACATTATATAAGATATATATGTATACAGTCACCTCCAAAATTATTGGCACCCTTGATAAATAATACCAGTACTGAACTATATTGTAATTTTCCAACATGTGGAATATCGTTAACTTTATTAATGATTCAATGGAATCAACCAAAATTACACATTTCTGAAATTATAAATTTATTTCATGGATTTCATATGCTTGTTACCACATTTTTATACCCCAGTGAAACAGGAAGCCATGGAAGGCCACAATACAGTTCCTTAAGACTGAGATGAACTTAAAGAAATAGAATGTTAATGCAGACTTAATTTTGTTTGATTTTATTTATAAGAATCTTTAGGGATGCCAATAATTCTGACACCTATCTTTTTGAGAGAAATTTGTATTACTTGCTAATAAAAAACTTTTTCTCTGAGCAATTGTATTAGAATAAAAGAATATGGTTTTCCCATATATATATATATATATATATATATATATATATATATATATATATATATATATATATATATACACACACACAGTCACCTCCAGAATTATTGGCACCCTTGATAAAGATTAGCAAAAAAGACTGTATAAAATAAACAACACAGATAATGAGCTATATTTTATGCTCAAATATATAAGAACATAAGAAAGTTTACAAACGAGAGGAGGCCATTCAGCCCATGTTGCTCGTTTGGTTGTTAGTAGCTTATTGATTCCAGAATCTCATCAAGCAGCTTCTTGAAGGATCCCAGAGTGTCAGCTTCAATAACATTACTGGGGAGTTGGTTCCAGACCCTCACAATTGTCTGTGTAAAAAAGTGCCTCCTCTCTTCTGTTCTGAATGCCCCTTTATCTAAGATATATAATTACACTGCTTGTAAATAGTAATTTGAACAACCGAAAAAATCAATTACACTGCAGTAGTAATTACACTAATTTTAATTACACTGACAATTTTAACTTACTGTTCTTACAATTACAGCTGCTGATAGGACAGCTAACATATGGGTACAGTGCAGTGAAAATAGTTTTTTCTTTTGTATTCCTCAGTCAGATTACTTTCACTTAAAGTGCTACGATACCATACTTTACCTCCAGCTGAACGGTGGAGGAGTAGCCCATACAAATGCTTGTCTTGAGAATCTTTCTACGCCTGCCTCAGTCTGCAGGGACTGTGATTCAACAACAGCATCTGTAATTGTGAATCTTCTAGCCTGCAAAAGTGATATGTAAAGTCACTTGAAATGCACCTGCCAATATGTTTCCTCTATCTCTGTCCGTTATGCAGGCCACTCATTTTCCCTATATTATGGTCACCAAAGGTCTGAGTAAACTGGCCTTGATAATGCTGAGGGACAAGTAGAACACACAGTATAAAGAGAGGAATTAATGGTGAGCTGGTCACAAGGAAGGGAGTTTGCAGAAGTGGCAGAAACTGAAGAATTTTAGCGAACGAATACATTTTTAAATATGTTCGTTTTGTACCAGAGGTACTCGCATAATTGCACTCTACTCTGTGTCCTGACAAGCTAGAGCGACAACTGACAGCAAGGATATTACAAATCTGTGCTGAAAGCTACCAGATCCAACAGTGCTGCCAATACTCAGATCCAACAGTGCTGCCAATACTCAGATCCAACAGTGCTGCCAATACTCAGATCCAACAGTGCTGCCAATACTCAGATCCAACAGTGCTGCCAATACTCAGATCCAACAGTGCTGCCAATACTCAGATCCAACAGTGCAACCCTGTCTGATGTGCCCCCTCCCCCATTTGCACACACATGTAAACTCCCTGAAACCTTCAGCAACGATAACAGATAGTGTGGATTAAGGTGGGGTATCACTGTGGGTTGAGACTATTCAGGAAGCGTTTTTACTCACAATGAAATGCTGTTTGCTGTTTCGAAATTGTTCAGAAAATGCACTGGTCTGTTTAAATATTACATTTCTGTTATAATCCCTTTATGTGTGAGTGATTGATCCATCTTGACCAAAAGTGGTTTATTTCCCTTCCATTTTAATAGCTTGACAGTGACTAACTGATTTGCTTTTTGCCAAGATAGAGTCTTAGCTGTGGGGATAGAATTCTAGGAGAAATATACAATTGAAACTGGACAGGGCTACTCTCAGACACTTAAAAAAAACAAAAAAAAAACAATCATTATATACTTTACTGTGCTTTAGTAGGATGCAGTTCCCCTTTAAGTGATTTATTTAAAAATAAAGAAGCATCATTTCAAGATATTGTACAGCAAACTTTATTCAATCAATATTTTCCGTACTTTCTCCTTCTGTTAAAACATGCATGCATTCATCTTTCTCCCGATGACAAGTGAAAAATGTACTTGCATGCCACTGGAATTGTTTTTGTCTTATTCTATAAACCACATATCTTTGAAACAGGCAGTATATAAATATTCAATTTTATTAAACAAATTATGGATAATAAAGAAAATCAAGAGGCATGTGCAATATTGATGATATCTGGAAGTAATATTGGGCGACATCAATCAATAACAAAGCCCTGAGAACTGTAAAGTGCTTTAATTAAGGTTTTCTTAGAGTGCAAAATAAATAGAACAAGCTTATTTTGCCGTACCATTTTCCAATGCAGTGGTATTACAAACATTTTCAGTCTCTTGGATGCTAGATGCATTTGTGTCATCGTGATCACTGGCTACACTGCTTGCAGAAGAAAGGCTCATAATAAATGAATGCATCTTTCGGGCATATAAGTCTCTTACATTAAAGTATGGAAGATCAGGGTCTGGATCCTTAATTTCTGAATTGCACTGGTCCACGTCCATTTCCTTCTGCCTCTGATAGTATTTGGAAAACTTGTTAAAAATAATAGTGATCGGCAGGGCGACTACTAATATTCCACAAATAATGCATACACTGCCGATTAACTTTCCAAGTAATGTTACTGGATATGTGTCGCCATAACCCACTGTAGTCATGCTGATGGTTGCCCACCACCAACTAATAGGTATATTTTTTAGTTCTGACTCATCTTCCTCTTTCTCCACAGCATGGACAAGCACTGAAAAGATGGATATCCCAACGGACAAAAACAAAATCAATAATCCTACCTCATGATAACTATGTCGCAAAGTAGCACCTAGCGAGCGGAGTCCTACGGAATGTCTAGCAAGCTTAAGAATGCGGAATATCCTCATGAGGCGCAAGATCTGGACCACTTTCCCCACATTCTCCAAATTCTCGCTCTCTTCATCCACAGTGTCAATGGCCAAGGTGGCATAAAATGGAATAATTGACACAAAGTCTATAGTGTTCAAAGGGTTACTAAAAAATTTCCTTCGACAAGGGGCCACAGTAAGCCTCACCATAAATTCTATGGAGAAGATGATAATGCACACAATCTCCAACACTGCTAAAGCAGGGTCTTCAATTTCTTTATCACTGGCATCAAACTTTTGGAATTCAGGCATGCTATGAATACACATGGCAACAATAGATATCAGGATCACGCTTAGAGAGGCTATGGCAATAAGTTTTGCAGATATAGAATAGCCAGGGTTTTCAAGTCTGACCCATATACCCTTTCTGATCTCTGCACACCATAGGCCTTCGAATTTCTCTAGTTCTGTATCCAGGACAGACAGAGCCTCAAAAGAAGAATCAAAACTCTGCTTGTCATCGCTCTTTTGTTCCCAGTTGTTGTCTATTCCATCTTCTTTTAGCTCCTGGTATATACTGCTGCAACAGGATCCAAGGGAAAGCTCGGTGATTCCCCAATACTCAATCTCTTGGCTGAATGAAAAAACACACAGCTCCTCCATTATATGAAGTTTCCCAGTGTAGTAAAAGTTCAAGACATATCTGAACAAGCAAGGGTTTCTATCAAAGTAATATTCCTGGTCTGCAACATTGTAATCATCACACAGTCCCAAAATAGCCTCTTCAGATTCACAGTTTAGCAATTTACCCAGTCTGGTTTGTGGGAACCTCAGAAGAGTGCTTTGCTTTACTTTCTGCTTGAATCCTCCAACATTGAGGTTAATAAGTTCCTCCTCTGTCCCACTTCTATGCAGGATCTGTCCATAAACCATGTTGAAGCAGAGACTTGTCATCTTACAAGACTCGATTCGGATTAAGGTTCCATCACCTATAAGATTTGTATTAACATTTTAGAACAAAGTATTAATTACAGCAATTTCTTGCATCAGGCTGTTGCAACACAGTACATTTTCCTTAAAAGGCTTTTATAACAACATTTGTGAATCAGTCTACTGATTGTTAAATATCTTCATCAATTAATATTGTTAATATTATAGGCATTGTTCTAGATGATTTCATTTTAGACTTGCATTTTTAAAAACAAATCCATATTTTCTATTGATATTATATGTCTATTCAACAATTGGATTTGATTTACAAGAGTTTTGGCAACTTTTAAATGTCCCTGCTATTGCATGTGATTCTTATTGGTAAAAAGGATAGAACAACTCACTATGTGTTTAAATGGCTTATCTAACCAGTTCAATAGAGTAATTTGCAATTTGCTCTATTGTAAGTACTGTACTATGTCAGTGGGTTTTACTGAGTACAAATCGAATAAGGAGGATGCAAATAAATTTGACAGGACCCCCAAAAAAATGATTTCATTTCTGGCGTACTAACATTAAAACATACTTTTGGAGTTGCAAAAAGGCTAGTGACCACGGCTGACTTTTTAGTGTATAAACACGATACTGTACGTCTCCGTTAATTGTGTATAATTTTTGACGGGTGTTCTTATAGTATGGACAACGTGTACTCTGAACATGCCAACAAGAAAGTAAACGTATATTATTGTATTGCTTTATAAACAATGCAAACTGGAAAGAAAAAAAAAACGCATCAAATGTAATAAAATATGTTGACCATGATGTACGAGTGCAATTTAATTTTGATTATGGAATGTTTAATTTATTTTAAACAATGTCATTAAACTTCCTAAACGAGAGCGGAACAAAAAGATAATCTTTAAAAGTGATATCCACTTTGAAATGTAGCCAGTGCGGTTTGTAAAGTACCGATGCAACAAAAGTAACATCAACAACAAAATAGTCTACTTTCAATAGTAAAATACCTGCATCATCCTGCCTTGCTTCAAGAAACAATCAGCGAATGCCGACAATCCTGCAAACTTCTTCAAATATGACTTCAACTGCACTTGGTGCATCACCGTCGTTTTCTGTAACATTGAGTCAGCACGTCTTTGACTCCCAGGGTTCTGCTGCAGCTACAGCTGTACTGTACAGTGGTCGGTGCAGCTGCTCAGGGAGGCAGCATAGTATGCTTCAGGACTCCCATCATTGGTTTAACTGCTTACACTCTTTTGCTGGGTACTACTACTAGGTTTGGTGGTCCCATTGGATAGAAACGCATTTACGTGAATAATTAAATGACTCAATACTTGTATTTTCGTTATATTAAACATGCTGTACTGTTTTAATTCAGATATTCACAGTTAAAACAAACAAACAAAAAGTGTTGTCTTGTATTTATGTACGTTTAAAATAAGTTTAAATTAAAGATAATACAGATGTCTTCATATAGTATATTATTATTATTATTATTATTATTATTATTATTATTATTATTATTATTATTATTCATACTACTACTACAGTTGCCAGTTTTTGTTACCACTCCCTTTTGTTTAGGGGTGCTAAACCGATTTTTTTTTTCACCGGCTGCCACTGGGCAGCTGGTGTAGTTCCCCTACTGGCACTAAATAGGACTACTGCATTTCTTCCCTACCCTCTTTATTTTCGGGCATCCTGTTCGTGGTTCCACTAAGGCGAGAGACCACCTGGTGAATCTGCTTCTGGTTCTTGCTTGGCTGGCCATATACAAGACCAGGAAGCGTAGTATTGCCGGGGAGTGTCTTTTTGACTGCAGACCCATGTCCAGGGACCTGATCCGCTCCTGGATTTCTTTAGAGTACGCCTACGTGAGTCCACTGGCGACATGACGGCTTTTGTTGACCAGTGGGCTCTAAATGACGTTCTCTGCACAGTTTGTTTTGGTGCACTTTTACAATTAACTATTTAATTTACAGTTTGAAAATGAGTTAGTCACCGTCTTTTAGCACCTCCTTTTTGTTTAAAGAGTGCTAATTTGATTTTTTTTCATCAGCTGTCACGTGACAGCTGGTGAAGGTACTTAATCTCAATAGAACTGCAGTTCTGGCTGCATTTCTCCCCCACCGTCCTTATTTTCGGGCACCCTGTTCGTGGCTCCACTAAGGCGAGACCAGGAAACGTAAGATCACCGGGGAGGGTCTTTTTGACTGCAGAGCCATGTTCAGGGCCCAGGTCTGCTCCTGGCCTTTGTCGACCAGTGGGCTCTAAGTGGTTTATTTATTTATTTATTTATTTATTTTCATTAAATTTAAACATTTAATTTACAGTCCTTATTAAAAATCGGTCTTTTTGTTAAATTAGTTCGTTGCCAGTTTTTGTTAGCACCCCCTTTTGTTTAGTGGGTGCTAAACCGAATTTTTTCACCAGCTGCCAGAGTTCATACAAACCACAGGTACAGACAACCATTAACTTGGACTAGAACAAAATAAATAAATAACTAAATTAAATTAAATAATAATTTAAAAAATGGTAACTAGTGTCTCAAATATATTCAGAATACTGTACCCATTCATTTGAGAAAGCATATATACCTAATATAGATGTGTAGCTCCCTCTAGAGTATTTCAACTGCAAACAAGGGGAACATGTGATTTGAAAAGGTTTGAATGGATGCCTGTCAGCTATGATAAACCTGCAGTATATTTATTGTTCTCAGTAGTTAAATGATTCACTCTTAGAACAAATGTGTTAAATGTAACACAGTTCTGAGTTTATGCAGGGACAACACAATTTTGTGTTGAAATTAGCAAACCACAACACAGTAGTAATGTGCCTTTTAAACACAAGTCTGTCTGGCTAAATACAGTATTGTGTAAGAAAAGCACATTATTGTGTTGTGGTTTGTTAATTTTAACACAAAATTATGTTGTTCCTGTATGAACTCAGAACTGTGTTACATTTAACACATTTGCTCTAAGAGTGTTGGCTCAATTGCAGCGTACCAAATTTAGTCCACTTGATGTGTCTAACTGGTGGATTAATCAGGTTTAGTCCACTTGATTATCGAAGTTAATCATCACTGTTGGCTCATCTGTTAAACCACACAAGATCCTGATTCCAGCGTACCAGATCAGATTCGTGATGATCCCGTTCAAGTGGATAACTTAGTACTGTAAAGGATAAGACAAATTTAGTACACTTGCTCGATAAGCATTTAGTTTTTGTTTTACTGCAGAGACAGCTGCATTTTTTCCTTTGAAATTATCTGAAAACTTTATTCCGTAAATTTCTTTATGTCCGTCATGTTCGGGCAGAGAAATGAGTGTCAATAAAGCATATATATATATATATATATATATATATATACAGTATATATTTTTAATAGAGACATTTGGAAGGCAACATTGACCATTTTCTGTGCCCTGGGAAACAAAAAAAAATGCCATTAGGAGTATGGCATTGGCCCTTGTGGGAATCCATTTCTTACCCATAGTATCTAGAGACTCTACTTAGCAGTCGGTGCAATAAAATAAAAGTTACAGCTGTCATCTAGGGCTCTTGAAGAGCCAGTGTTGAGCTGTTCAAAGTGTAATGCTGGTCCTGATTTGGTATTTCTGTTCAGACACATAAGAATAACATTGGTACACAAGTAGGTGGCAGCAAAGAACAAAGATTAGCTGAAGCATTGACTTAATGAAGATATGTTTCGATTCATTATGTCTCTCGTGGTTAACAAAGGTCTGGCCATAGACAGATATCCATACAAAAAAGGGCATCCCTACAAATAAATATGTGATAAAAGTTGAATAACATGGCTATTTTGGTGGGTATTAATTATGTTGCAGGGTAAACACTGGATTTCACAGCATTTATTTTGTTTAATTGTACTTTAAATATAAAGTTGTTGCTTAAAAGTAGTCACAGTATTTGTTTGAATTGATTCAGGCAAGATATTACAGTAGGTTACAGGCTAAGCGGCTATCTAAATACATGTACAAATATAAGAGTGACATAGAGACATGAAACCCCAGACAAGGGATTATTTTGCGAGAGCTGCCAGTAAACAGTTGACTGTATGTATAAGGACCTTTTCTTTTTTTTTCTACCAGTTTAACCAGCCAGCTCCGCCAGCATGACACCAGTGCTGGACTGATTTAAAAGCTGGGTGAGCGCGTGGTGACAGCGTCAACATAAACCACCAGTGGGAGATTTTAAAGGAATGTTTCCCGTGCTGCAGTATTCCTTTTGTTTTTGTAGAAGGGTTCCAATGCACAACAATACATACACTGTAAAGGGTATGCATTGTTGCGCTGTACATGATTAATATAATTAATTGATCCCTCATATAGCATATGACTCCTCCGTCATTTATTATGTTTTCCTTCATACATTTTTGCATTCGACGAGAGTAACTATCTGTTCAGAAACATTAAATTGGTATAATTCCAGCAATTTGAATTGTCATAGTAATACCGAAGATTCCCCCATTAAGTGTGGCGATATGTAATGTTCACACTTACTATTCAAACAAAATATAATGATCGTTTAAACGATGCAGATTGTCAACGACGGCATTTAGGAGCGGGTGCATATGTACTCTACATGTGTAAGTGTTGATTTTTTTTTTCAAAACATTATTATTAATTAGTCATTTAGCAGACTTACAGAGACTAGAGCGTGAGCTATGCACATATTAGGCTATGTGCATACAGACGTCTGAAGATGAGAGTGTGCACTGGACATACAGTGTGGGGGGAGTCTGACAACATTACAAACACAGTATAGGTTACCTTCATTGTAAATTTAAAAAAAAACAACCTGATTTGGTATAATTTAATGATGACGCTATTAAAAATAAACGAATCATGATTATAGCAGCAGTTTTTAAGTATTCTGTAAATATTTCGTCTAACAGAAAGTACAATGTGGGGCTGTCAGGTCTTGTTTTCAAAAAATATCGGCACGGACATTATATACAAACCAATGGAATACCTTTAATAGTCTGCTTGTGTGTGTGTGTGTGTGACCGTGCGCGCATTTTCTCCGCTATTGCTGTGCTTACGAAAACGGTAGTAATGTTGCTCAACTACCCGAGCTACTTCGAGTCTTATTTCACAATGTATTTATTTTATTTATTTTACTGCGGTTTGTTTTAATAATGCAAACGTACAATTCAAAACACACACTAGCATATAATAATATTTTATCACCAAGTTATAAAAGAAAAAGGAATCAACCATAGAAATTATGAGGGAATCATACTTTTTAAAAAGCTGCAATACTGTAAATGTTAAATTAATTATTTGGGGAAAAATACAAATTGTAAAGCAGTAAGAAATACAGAGATCTATTTCATCTCTTTTTCTCTGCCTCTCCCTACTCCACCTACCCCCACTGTCACCTCCGCCGTAACCTCCGCTCTCCCCGTCCTTGCCTCCACCGCTCTCTCTCACCTCCCTCCTATCGACTCCTTCTCCCAACTCTTTGTAGACTGCTACCTCCACCCTCTTCTCTCAAGTCCCTCTGTCCCCTCCCCAACCCTGGCTCTCCTCTGGATGCACTCACATCACCTCAAACTGTGCTCTGCTCAAAAGAAATGGAAGAGAACCAAACTCCCTGCTGCCTTAGACCTCTACCGCTCCCTCCTCTCCTCCTTCTCCTCTACTCTCTCCTCTGCTAAACGCTCCTATTTCAAATCTATTATCAAATCCTCCACTAACAACCCCCGGAAACTATTCTCTACCATCTTCTCCTTTCTCAACCCCCCCTCCATCCTCCCTCCTCTATCTCCTCTGATGACTTTGCCTCTTCTCTAAAATCTGATATTCACAAACTCTTTAACACCTCTCCCTCCCCCTCCCGCTCCAACCCCAACACCCTCTGTCTCCCCTACTAACTCACACTCCTTCTCTCCCCTCTCAGACTGACCTCTCCTCCCTCCTCCAGGGCCACAAACCCGCCACGTGCACCCTGGACACCCTCCCCACTCACCTCTTTCAAGCTGCTGCTCCCTCTCTACTCCCCTTCATCTCTTCCCTTCTCAACACCTCTCTCCTCTCTGCCTCTTTCCCTCTGCCTTCAAACAAGCCTCTATCACCCCCCTCCTCAAAAAACCTACCCTTGACCCCACCTCCTTCCAGAACTACCGTCTTGTCTCCCTCTTACCCTTCCTCTCTAAAACCCTTGAGCGGGCAGTACACCTCCAGCTCTCTGCTTTCCTTTCTAACCACTCTCTGCTCGACCCTCTCCAATCTGGTTTCCGCTCTACTCACTCCACTGAAACTGCTCGCCTGTCTGTCACTAACTCGCTAAACTCTGCCCGTGCTGCCTCTCTCTCCTCTGTCCTAATTCTCCTCAATCTCTCTGCTGCCTTTTACACTGTCAATCGATCTATTCTCCTATCTTCTCTCGCTGACCTGGGAATCTCTGGCACTGCTCTGGCCTGGTTCTCCTCCTACCTCACCGACCGCACCTACCAGGTAACCTGTCGCGGCTCAGCCTCCACACCTCACCCTCTATCAACTGGAGTCTCCCAAGGATCAGTCTTGGGTCCTCTCCTGTTCTCTCTCTACACCTGCGCCCTGGGCCCCCTCATCGCATCCTATGGTTTCTCATACCATTTCTATGCTGATGTTGCTCAGATCTTCCTCTCCTTATTTATTTCTTAGCAGACACCCTTATCCCCCTCCCCCGACCCCACCATCCCCTCCCGTCTGTCTGCTATCTCCTCCTGGATGCACTCACATCACCTCAAACTTAACCTCTAAATCTGACCTCCTTATCTTCCCCCTCCTCTGATCTCTCTATCTCCATTCCTCTGGAATCTACCACGCTCTCTCCCTCCTCCTCAGCCAAGAACCTCAGAGTAACCCTGGACCCCTGCCTCTCCTACTCCCAGCACATCTCCACTTTAGCACGCACCTGCCTTTCTTCCTGAGCAACATACAAAGAATCCGACCCTTCCTCACCAACTATTCCATGCAACTCATCGTCCAGGCCCCGGTACTCTCCCACATAGACTACTGCAACTCCCTCCTGACTGGCCTCCCTGTGTCCACCACCCGTCCGCTCCAGCTCATCCAGAACTCCACTGCTTACCTGGTGTTCTCTCTGCCTCATTTCTCCCACGCTACTCCACTGCTCCGCTCACTGCTCCGTCTGCACAAGAAGACTGGCTGTACCTCCTCTACACTCCCCTGCCTCCAGAGCCCGCTCCTTCTCCACCCTCGCCCCGCAGTGGTGAAACGACCTTCCTGTAGATGTCAGTCCCTGACCACCTTCTGGTGCCTCCTCAAGACACACCTCTTCAGACAACACCTGTAAAACTCAACTCTTCCCTTCTGGACAATATAGCACTCTGCCTTTAATGCACTTTAACTTGCACTTATCTGTTCCCTATTTTACTGTATTTAATCCAACACTGTTTTCTGCTCTTGAACTGCCCCGATATCAAATCATACTGTGTTTTGTATTCGCTCTTATTAGGACAGAAGTCATTGTATTTTGTATCTTGCTCTTAATTGTACTGTAATTCTTGATATGTATTTTTTTGTATACAACTGTAAGTCGCCCTGGGTAAGGGCGTCTGCTAAGAAATAAATAATAATAATAATATTAACTCATGTTTTATTTTTCACAGCACCAGGAAAGCTGAAATATTTTGTATACCCTTACCTTGAAGATTGTCTGAACGTAATAAGATTCCAGTACTATACCATTTGTACTCTGATGTGTTCAGGGCTTCTAGCCATGCTCATACAGGTAATTTCTGTTCTCTAGGGGTAACCCCATATTTTTTGTACAGGGGGATACCACATTTTACAGCTGAGATATTCTGTATCCCCTGCCTTAAAGACTTTCTAATAGGATTCCAGTATTCGATTACATATGTTTAGAGGATGCCAAATTTAAGCATATGGCATAATCCTAGATGTTTAGTTTGATTTCAGTTCGCCCAATGAAAGCCTTTTAGCTTGATCACGTAACATATGCATGCCACAAACGTTGTGTTTGGCGGGAGGACAGAGGTTCTAATTAGAAACAGTCAGCGGACAGCGCTGCTTGAAAAAAAAAAGATATAAAAAAAAACAAAAAAACATGGCATCCAAACGGAAACATGTTTGACATGTTTTAAAAAAAAAATGTACAGACACATTATCAGAATCATGTTCCGAAAGATGTAGCCCAAGGGATACCAACCATGTACACAAAACTAAAATATGACCGTGATAGTCACAGGGAGGTGAAGCAGTCATGGTTTCAAACATACCCTCTGGTCCCGAAAGAATATTTTCACCGACTGCAAGCCAGAAACACGCAGCTTCACAAGATCTCACGTTTATTTTTCCGTTGTTTGCTACCTCTTTAAATCTTTAAAATGTGTTGAAATATATTTTGGAAATAGTAACAGAGTGGATTCGAAAGAGGAACATTGTAATATAAGATAAACACATTTCTGTTATTTTAAAAAGAAGGATTTGTCTCACTTTGATATATTGAGTTTTAATGTCAGAATCGGTGCAATATTACTGTCAGTAGTCCCAGGTGAAAGAACACAGTAAAAAAAAATATATATATATATATATATATATATATATATATATATATATATATATATATATATATATATATATATATATATATATATATATATTTAAACACAGTAGTGGCTGTACAATGCTACTAATATTATTAATCATACTAGTAGGCCTACAAGCTTGTGTAACTAGAGCTGCGGTTAGTCAGGTAGTCATTAATATTAACATACACTAGCACTGTCCTGCAGTGGAAAGAAAACCGCATCACAGTCAAAATAATGTAAAGTATTATGCAGTACATGAATATCTCTGCAAACCTATTCAGAATTTAGGAAATCTGTAATGACGTTTTTTCATGTGGGACTAAGTTTGGCATTTATTAAATGGGAATCGGAGTTATAGTTCACTTTAAATATAGCCTACTGTTTATGTGTATCGTAAAGGATAGGGTCTGGCATGTAAATAGATACGTGTTTTTAAATAAAATACATGTCTTTTTGCCTTGTGAACATAATTTCGCAAATCACGTTTGCATGTTTATTTAATAACGAAATAGGCATTGAAAATGCCAAAATCAATGCCATATAACGAGTCGTTGATTAACGAGCTTTTGAAAATCCTGCCCGTGGTTAGCTGCCAGCATAATGAGAGAATACTTCCAGAGAAGACATTGATGCTTCTTGTTATTATTCATGAGTGTTTGCTTACTACATTCCTCCAGTTGACAATCTTATATGGCTTTTTTTTTTTTTTTTAGAGCATTACCTACCATGTTTGCTCACAACATCCCCAAAATGACACTACATTGTAGAAACTTTATATAAATGTCATCTTAATATGGTCTAGTACCCGTTTTGAATTGGATGCTTTTGTGGAATATCTCAATGATTTAATTCCTTCTTTAATCTGGAATGTGATCCTTTTTTTTCGGGGGGGGGGGGTATACAGAAGCAGTTACTTCACAAGCAAGCTAGAGTGCCATCACTCACTCGACACATGCTCAGTTCAGGTCTCTGTCTGTCTGTGGAAGAGAAGCTGTCTGTGCCAAAGCACTGAGATGTAATCTTAAAAAAAACGATTTTTGACCTAATAGAGTACATTTCCCGCCAGTTTTCTTTTTGTGATATATACCTATTATCCAGTTTATGGAACCAGGCTTTTAGCATTCTCATCCCTGATCTCTGTACTTATAATTGACACAATTGCATGCTCTTAGTTTTGTTGTTTCTTGCTGGAACATGAGTTTAGGTAATGGCTCCCTGGGTTGGGGCCAGTTGTAACACGTGTTACAATTGACCCCATACACCATTAGCGTAACTATATTTGTGCACATGAATCTTGCACTGAAGGCAACAAAAAGTTCATAACAATTGTGACTGAGCTTGCTTGATAAGGCCTATAATTTTAGGGATTAAAAGTAGGACAACAACAACAACAACAACAACAACAACAACAAAATGCCTGAAAATTTTTATTTCTCAATAAAGATATTCAGTTTTTGAATTAAATCAAAACAAACATATTTGCTTCATGTGAAAATCTTATTCAATAGTCTCGTATCTTATAAAGAGCTTTGTGATAGTGGTCCACTAAAGACGCTATATAAAAATAAAGATTATTATTATTATTATTATTATTATTATTATTATTATTATTATTATAAAAACATTCAATTCTTCAGTTAAATTCTATGTGTTGTTGTTTATTTAATTATTCTTCACAGAATGTTACATCTGACCCCACCACCCGTTACAACTGATCCTGGCCATGAGGTCAATTGTAACATCAGACACCTTACATTTCAAGCCCTCTTGCCATATATATATCAGCTCTTAAAACAGGATAACTATGGGACAGACGTAAATGTCTGGTCAAACTAGATCAAATCATCTGTGCATTAAAAATCTTACTGTCCCGATCTCCCCTACTGAACTTGGATAATAAATCAATGTACATGTTAAACTGTACTTTTGTCTTTTGTTATATATATATATATATATATATATATATATATATATATATATATATATATATATATATATATAGCTGTTGTGTGCACAGGCATATATAAAAACAAATAAAATATATTTAAAGGTGTAGGCCTACCTAGAGAAAATAAGAGAAAGCTCAGGACCCCCCCCCCCCCAGTTTAGTTTTGTTTACCAAGCAAAATGTGTACTGAAAAAACGAGAGATTTACAGTATAACACATAATGGATTTTATTATGTCCACAAGCATTCCAAAATATACAAAATATTATGTAAGCAAAAAGTATACACCTGTTGTGTTTACAACTACTTAAAAAGTGCCGTTACAAGCAAATATCCAATATTAAATAATAACAATTAAAAGAAACAAAACTGGAACGAACTGTCTGGGCAGATAGAAAAAAAGTCATTTAAGTCCACTGTTAAACGATGAATGTCTGCAAACAAGCTATAAAAAGCAGCGCCAACGTTTTTGAGAGTTCATCACAGTCCACAACTCAGCCAATGTCTTACGCAAACCCTTCCCCATTTTTTCTAAGGAGGTCGGAAAGTTCATTTATATATTGAATGGTGTATTTAAGGGTCTGGATTTTGGTGAGAGGTTGTCCTCTTTGGCTGTAGTCAGGAGGCAAATAATCTCGAAGGTGATGCAAGGCATCCGCCAGATTCCGCATTCGTATTTTCTCTCTCTCGCTGGCTTTCATCCGACGTTTGGTCGACATCTTCGGTTTGTTTGTTTGTTTGTGGTTCGCAGCGGCGGCCGCCACGTCGTTATTATAGCTTTGAAAAGAAGAATGCGAAAGACTGGTCAAGGGGTTTCCTGCGATATTCGTCATCTCTGGAGAAGAACAGACAGAATCAAAAGAGGATGCTGGAGACGTACTTCGAGGAGACAGCTCGTGTCCCATTTCGAAGGCCTTGTCTTTAGTCTTCCAGTCCCAGGCAGCGAGAAGTTTAGAGGTGAGGATGCTTAAACCATCATCCAAGTCCATTAGACCTTCGTGCAGATGCTCCATTTTCCAAATTGTAAGCTTAAAAGTATATCTGGCACACACAAGCTGTTCCAAAAGCAAATACATTACCCCGATTGTGAAGACGTTGCTTTATAAGGTGAGCGAAGGATAGTGACAGTTTATGAGTTCACAGCTGAGGAGAGTTCAAAGAAACTAAAAGTGCCAAAATGCAACCGAGCCCAAACAGCTCTTGTAAAACGACAGCTTTCTTTATCACCACTCTGTGAAATAGCCTTAAACAGACAGGTAATGTGAAGAAGCAAGAAAAACAATTAGATTATCTTGTGTGGAAGTGGCCGTTTAAATTGACATTACTACAATTATCAACTTGGTGTGACCAAACCATGGTGTGTAATGAAGAAATCAAAGAATACTAATACACTCGTGCATGTTAGACCGGTTAAAATGAGAGGAGAATTCAAAGAAAATAATACTAGTTACTAGTCAATTAATACCAAACCAAAATATAAACTGAAGAGCAGTAAAATGTCGTGCACACGTTCAAAGGACTGACTATTTGTATTCGCTTGGTTTAAAAGACTTAAAATCCAATGTTAAACAGGCTATGTGATTTTTAAAGTGAGCTAGAAATAAGGGCTGCAAACAATAAAATAAAGCATTGTTCACTGTACACACGAGGTGTCGCAAGCAAATGTTATCTTGCTTAATCATGCCGTAGTGCAGGTCAACAAAAGCAATGTATCCAATTGCAGATCAGAATTCGATCGATAATCCATTAACATTGTTTGTTTTTCGTGTTCAAGAAAAGAGACAAAAACATGACTAAATATAATTTTCAAAAAAGTATAAATGTTTATAGCCAACATTTAGTATACACGGACACATTTTTGTTTATTTACTATTATGTATTCGTGTTTTATATATCATTTCATGTTCGAAATTAAATAACTACGTTAAACAGAAGCAATAAAAGTAATCGTGCATTATTAGAAATGTCTTTATAGCGTACACTATAGAGGTCAGGTTTATTTATGGAGGCCTATTTATATATAAAAAAAAAAATCCAGTTAGTTAGGCTTTTGAATTTGTGTTGATAAAATACAAACGGTAGCCTATAACAAATTAAATTATAGATGTATCCGCGATATGGATTTTCAAAGAAGAACCCGACCTACATGTTAAATTTAAAGTGATAACCAGTGGGGCATTGCACCGTCAAACATGGGAAGGAAATGATGCTGCGCTTTGCACCTACCCTGAGATCAAGGAAACTTTTAGTGCCAAAGTATCATTAAGAGAAAGCCGCTACTTTACCACTTGTTTGTTTTCTCGCTATTCTTAGGTGCAGCCAACGCTTAAAGATCACAAGAAATAGGCTACATCTTGAAGTAACATATCCATACGTAGTTATTTGATGAGATGTATAGTAGGCCTAATGGAAAAATATATATATATATATATATAAAAGTTCCAATCGTTTATCTTAATAATTTGACCCGTATTTATTATTTGTTTTATTTTGACGTTACAGAACCCCACACTGAAAATGCATACTGTTACCACTTTAACAGAAACTAACAAATTAAGGAATGTTTGCCCCGTTACTATAGCTATTGTCCAAACTTTAATATATAGATCAATATTAAATTAGCTCTGTTTTATTTGACATGTATTTTAAACTCTTTTAACTTTTTGCTATATTGCTCAAGGTGCTTAGTCGGCCGCTACGAGATTAATACCCTAGTCAGTCCCATTGTTGTATTTTTCATTTAGAAATCCATCTTTGTTTGGTGATGGACCATACAAGTGCTTTCTAGGTTCCCTGCACTAAATATCCACCGTTTATGATTTATAATAAAACATAACAAATCCGTTATGTTATCCGATAGAGAATGTTAATGGTTATTTCCATAGATGCAGGCAGGACAGCAGCATAAGGTAATACTAGAAACATGGTTGAAAAAACATAGTGTTGAGGCTATTATAAACCCGTTATTTGCTGGTTATGAGTGGTAGAACTATTTGTTTCATAATTTAGAAACAGCATTCTTGGCAGAATTTGACGTTTTGTAAGCAAAGCTTTTAAACATAATGCAATGCAGAAACTGGTCGAGAATATTAAAATGATAACACCAACATTTGCAGGTAGGAGAATCGTCAGCGCAGCAAGATTAGGATTTAAAGAAAGATTTAGAAGCATGAGACATAATAGTGCATGAAAGAACTGGACAAAGTCACCAGAAGAGATGTATGACATGGACCTCACTGCAAACCACCTTTAAAGCAAATTCATAAAACAAACATTCTTAAATAAGCCCATAAATACCAACAGGAATCTGAAGCATTCTTCAACAAAATTCTCTGGTCTGATGAGTCTAAAATAGAACTTTCCCCCAAAATGGACCATAGTATGTTCTGAGAACAAAAAGGGTAAGCCTTCAATGAAGAAAACCTTGTATCTACAGTTCAACCTGGCGGTAGCACAATCATGATATGGGGTTATTTTAGCAGTTCATGGACTGGAGACATTGATGTTATTGAAGATTGAATTAATACAGCCTGTATCACTTTGTATTCTAGAAAGTACATTGAAACCATCTGCTCATAGGCTGATTGTCACACGGTTTATTTTCCAACATGACAACGACAAAGCATACGTCTATGTCAACTCTGGAATTCTTGAAGAAAAGGAAGATAAAAGTTCTGGAATGGCCCTCAATCCAATAGAAATGCTTTGGGCTGATACGGAAAAAAAAAGCTGTAGACATGCATTGTGTATCCAATGCTGTAGACATGCATTGTGTATCCAACGCTGTAGACATGCATTGAGTATTCAATCCGTCTGAGCTGAAGGAAACATGCAAGACAGAATGGGCTCAGATTTCACTAACATGATGTAACATAGTGGTTAAGAATTATCATAAACGTCTGAAAGCCATAATAAAAGGAGGACACACGCAATACTAAAGCAGGGGTGCCATACTGTTGTCATGAACAAATACTGAAAGTGATTTTGTTTTGTTTATAAAAATGGTATAATTGTATAAAAACTACCAGAAATTGTGTATTTTGGACATATTAATTAGTGGGTAATGCTCACTAAATACTTGTATTTAACATGTTTTCTTGAATGTATTAAGTGTAGGGTACCAATACTTTTGTCTGTGACTGCATATAATGGGTCTCACTGTTAACTTAAATTTAAGAACGTGCACTGTCATTACAGCTGCCAGTTACAGAAGGCAAATGCTGTGAGGGGTTTTCCCTGTAATGTGCAGTTCATTAGCAATTATTGTGATTCTACTGGTGAAAAGCTACTAATGTGTAGAAAAATATAAACGACAATGTAAGCATTTTTTCATATAAACTAAATAGAACAAATATTAGAAACATGCTCTTTAAATTTCCTAAAACATTAGGAGTCTCAGATCATTTTTAATATTTTAGTTTAAAATGATCCCATCAGAAAAAATATATAAATGTATGAATAGAACACAGATAGCCATGATGCATGGGATCATCTTTGATATTTTGAGGTTTAGAATACTATATCTTCTCTAAGAAGCATTAAAAAAAGGTTTGATAGCTCTTTCATGTCTGTGGAGGTGTGCATCACATCACCACATATAAAAAAGGAACTCCGGCAGACTGATCACAGCACTCGTTTTAACCTAAGCGCTACTGGTAGATTAACACAATAGTGGTGGAGATCCTGACAGTACTCCTGGAAACAAACACCTTGACATCATGATCCCATGTTATACATATGTACTTATAAGGATTGCTCTGGCAACAAAGCTTATGTGAGGAATTTATTTTCTACCCCCAGATTATGCATTGTATATTCTATGCTGCAAAGAAAGATGGACAAATTCAACTGTCAATGTAAATATGTAAAATACCGTCAGGCACTTTATCGATATTGTTTACCGAGTATGAACCATTTGTGTAAACATATTCACTATATAACTATTACAGGGTTGAATGAGATACAGGGTAACTGCAATCCACAGAATTCTCAACCTGTTTGCATTGCTGTTATAAACAAGTCTAAGTCACTTATATTAGTCAAAGGGGGAATTCTAAAATTAAGGCACATATAAAACAACACATAGGTTGGGGATTATGAATTCGCTTAGGATATTCTTTTTAGATCTCAGATTCCCCTGTAACACCAACTTGATATTTCACCAACTTGACAGAGAAACAAACAGCCTGAAATCAGATACAAATAAAAAGGTGCTATGCACTACTACAAGCTTGAAGAGGTTACCTTCATTTCACTATACTTTTGTTTTTGCATAACTGACTTAATATTTTATTTAAGAAGTAAATGAAAAAATAAAATACATTTTATGATTTTTATATTATTAATGGACCTTTTCTGCACTGAATTAAGGACAATTCCCCCAATAAAATAATTAATAATAATAATTCAAGGTTATATCATCCTTTTCTGAGGTTATAGATCTGCATATGACTAAAGTTATTACACTAATGCAACAAGATTATTGCTTGCATCTGGCATGAAATCTCTAGATGTTAATAATGTATTTAGGTTCTGACTAAAATGTGACTTCACAAATCCACTGATGTTGAGTTAAAGCAAATCAAAACCCTTAAGGATTATTATTATTATTATTATTATTATTATTATTATTATTATTATTATTATTATTTTAGCATGGTACTGAATATTTGAATGCATATTTGCAAATAGTACTAGCATTTATACAATGTGTGCCAGAATAAACGTGACAATAAACTGTGTTATTTTTGATTGTTACAACAATAACATTATTTGAGAGTTTGAGGTTCAATAGAAATGTATTATCTGAGGATGCTGGGGACATCACAATAGTACGTATAGGCGTGGAACAGAGACATTTTTAGCAGGAAGTTGAATCCAAATTCAACCTTTATTTTGTAAAAAACAATCAGGATATGCATAAGTAAAAAGCATCCATAATATATACAGTGGTTTGTATTCACCCCCCTGCAAAATTTCACATTTTGTTGGAACCTGAGCGTGCTCCACAACGCTTTCAAATTAAACTCCACATTGATGAAGTTAAAAATGCATATAGAATATAAATAAGTGAGATTTACAGAGAAAAACAGATTAATCTCAGTTGCATAAGTATTCAACCCCTTTGCTACATTTTCTTTGCAAGTTTTGCTGACATTTAACCTCCTCATATATATTGTTTTTGCACTATACTTGTGTTCTCTGCGTCACTGTCTTCGCTTGAGAAACACAAATTGTGGCAGATGCTCTTTTAATGACAGTTTTCTTAATGTGTGGTTGACTTGTGAATCAGTGGCAGGGAACTGATTTTCGATTGGTTGGTAGACTTAAAATGGTGTTGGTTTTCTACAGCCTTTACTTTGACAGACTTTTTGATGTTGCTCTTTCTCACCTCTTGCGTGTTTTATGAGATGCATGCTAGTTTTTACAGAGGCATGCTTTTCAACCTGTTTATGACAGGATTTCTGACTTGGTAGTTTTTCTTTTACACTCTTTAACATTGTAACATTCAACAACTAAAGGTTTACTAAGCAATGCTTTTTCAACTGCAGGGCACTCATTTTTCTGCTCCACTGGGGTCAGATATTTTAGTGGCTTCAAACTAACAGACACAATATCATTATTCTGAGGATGTGATGTACTGTAGTGATTAAAGTTATCCAACAGAATCTCTTAAGGAGAACTGTGGAATCAGGCAGCAGGTTTTGATTAATTTTCTTTCAAATCTATACACAGAGGATTATGCTCCATTGTTCCATTGCAGAATGCCAATTTCTCTCTTTTTTCAGTGCTGTGGACTAAAGATTTTGTGCACTCACTGTCTTTAGAACTTTGCAAAGGTGTTAGGCAATCATCTTGCCTAGATGTTGCTCACTCCCCAGTCAATGCCACCCAGCTGCTACTCCTCAGTCAGAGCAGATGGAGAGGATGCAGTAAAACTATGTTGTTTCTTAGACAATGCAGGAGACAGAGAATGTGCAGCTTCTTTATTTTCTGTTTTTTTTTTGCTACAGTAACTATTGTGAGGTTTTCCTTCAAGGCAATTATATATATATATTTTAATATATATATATATAAGTTGAAAACTTACAAAACTAGTAACCATTATAAAGAAAGACACAAATCAAAAATGATTCTTTCTAATAAACATATTTGCATGTCCAAGAGAGATTAACTGCATTAATAAGCCAGCAGTAAAACAAATGACTTTACAGCAATATATAGATTTTTTTTCTTTCTTTTTTTTTTACACATAAAATAAAGTAAGGGTTTCCACTCACCTTTGGTAGATAATCACAGCCAAGCAGAATTGCTAAGCCTACCTGTGTTTCTCTCTTCAAACCCAGTTCAGATTTGATTCTTGAAACCTTATAGCAGTCCAATTCTGGATTTTGAAATAAATATTGAAAAAATGTTTGATAGGTACACTGGTATATTTATCTTACAAATACTGTAACACCGCAATATTGGAATCAAGTACCCTTTATGGACAATATGCAAATATTGAAAAATCAGATATTAAAATAAGACAAATATAGTATAGAAGGCTGCTTTCTTTAACAAGGTCAATAACTAACTATTTAGTTATCTCAACTAGTAAAGGCAAGTTCTGTTTTTCTCAAGCATACCAATACTATGGATGGATTTGTCTGCATAATTTACATGGAAATAATGCAATATGCCTATTCCTAAAAAAAGAAAAGGAGATTTGTATGGTTTGCCAAACTAAAAGAAAGCCCAGCTATATAAAAATAAAAGTATCACAATGTTACCTTCGCATTCACATTGAAGTTTCTATACACTGTTTGACCTGCATAAAGGAAAACATCACCATCATTGGTGATGCACCCATCCACATGGCCATGAGCGTTCAGGTAGGCACACATTGCTTCTGCTTCTCCAGCAGCAGTGACCCAAGGGACACCTAGACAATCCAGCACTAAAGCACACTAAAGAATGAGAATAAACACCATCAACCCTCATTTACTTTAATGCACTTTATCCTCTCTGTAGTAAACACTAAAGAGAATTTATGCACTACTGATCAGTTGGTGCTGCAACCTTACTGGCTTTATGATTATATTACTGGATATTACTGGGTGTTTTGTCCTTTTGTCCCTTTTGACAAAGCCTATAAAGTGACTTTTAATGTGGCTCCCTTTTTAGTGGGTTGCATGGCAGACTCCCCTGAAAACTGCATGACCAGCAAAGAGAAAGTATGCACTAACATCTTTTAGAACAAATTTGAAATGAGATCTTCCAGATTCCCCAGGTCTAGCAATGGGCTTGCCTGATGTGCCATATCTCATTCCTCTTACTCATTGTGCCAGCTTTTATTTTTGGCTCCTCACCTTCCATTACAAAGATCAGAGATGGGACTTGGAAAAACAAATTACTGTAAAAGTAACAGTCGGCAGTTATTAGTATTATTATTATTATTATTATTATTATTATTATTATTATTAGTAGTAGTAGTAGTAGTAGTAGTAGTAGTAGTAGTTGTATTTATTTTTTATCTAAGGCGACTTACAGGTGATACAGGACAGTACAAGGTTAAATACAGTACAGTAAGTGCAATAGGGGAGTTGGTTCCAGACCCTCACAATTCTCTGTGTAAAAAAAGTGCCTCGTATTTTCTGTTCTGTTCTGAATGCCCCTTTATCTAATCTCCAGTTGTGACCCCTGGTCCTTATTTCTTTTTTTGGGTCGAAAAAGTCCCCTGGGTCGACATTGTCAATACATTTTAGAATTTTGAATGCTTGTAACATAGCCTAGTAGTCTTCTTTGTTCAAGACTGAATAGATCCAGTTATTTAAGCCTGTCTGCATATGACATGCCTTTTAAACCCAGAATAATTCTGGTCGCTCTTCTTTGCATGCTTTCTAGAGCAGCAATATCCTTTTTGTAGTGAGGTGACCAGAACTGAACAAAATATTCTAGATGAGGTCTTACTAATGCATTGTAAAGTTTTAACATTACTTCCCTTGATTTAATTTCAACACGTTTCACGCATTCAACATAAACTCCTAGGTCTTTTTCATAGATTCCTTCTTCAATTTCAGTATCTCGCATATGATATTTATAATGCACATTTGTATTGCCTGCGTGCAGTACCTTAAACTTTTCTCTATTAAATGTCATTTGCTATGTGTCTGCCCAGTTGTGAATGCTGTCTAGATCATTTTGAATGACCTTTGCTGCTGCAATGGTGTTTGCCACTCCTCCTATTTTTGTGTTGTCTGCAAATTTAACAAGTTTGCTTACTATACCAGAATCTAAATAATGTAGATTAGGAATAGCAGAGGGCCTAATACAGATCCCTGTGCTACACCACTGGTTACCTCGCTCCATTTTGAGATTTCTCCTCTAATCAGTACTTTCTGTTTTCTACATGTTAACCACTCCCTAATCCATGTGCGTGCATTTCCTTGAATCCCTACTGTGTTCAGTTTGAGGATTAATCTATTATACAGGACTTTGTCAAAACTTTCTGGAAATCTAAATAAACCATGTTGTTTGCTTTGCAATTATCCATTGTCAATGTTGCATCCTCAAAAAAATCAGCTGAACAATATCCCAACAGGAAAATGGGACAGGAGCATCCCTTTGGGTAGCATGGCTTCTTGTAAAAAAAACAAAAAAAACATAAAAACTTTTCACTGAAGTGAAGCTTGTTTAGGCCTGTAGAAATGCTGCATGGAGTGCTCGGTAATGATGAGAAAACGAGTTGATGAGAAATCAACAATAGATCTGGTTAAACAGATTCCGTTGTCTGACAATAGCGCCGTAAGACGCGTGGAAGTGCTTGGGGAGGACTCTTGGTTCTGAAAAAGGCTGAATTTATGTCTATTGCAATTGACATAAACGATGTTGCCCAGTCCGCTTTTGCTCTGCGCAAAATTGTCCGGGGAACTGGAGAACACAATGGCTTCAGTCATGAAACTTGTTAATTCTATTCGAGGGAGCTCTAGACTTCAGCATTGACTCTTCAGAGCCATCTTGGAGGACATGTTGGCTACGTACGACGACTTGTTGCTACACAATGAAGTGCATTGGTTAAGCAAAGGTAAAGTACTGGAGAGGGTAGGCACTCTTCAGAATGAGGTTTGTGTTTTTTTAACACAGTAGCAACACAAGCATGCCTTGCTTGAGTTTGTAAATGACGGGGAAACAATGGCAAGTGTCTTTCTGTGTGACATCACTGCATAGCTAAACCAGCTTAAACTTCAAGGCTGTGACCATACTGTCGGTTACCTTTATTAGGCTGTAGTCGCCTTTCGAGACAAACTGACTGTGTTTCAAGCAGACTTCCAGTCTGAAGGATCCATTTCCCTAAACTTTGTGAACACTAAAGCTGTTGCAGATAATGTCATGCACACAGTTCATGATAAAGCTAACTGAAGACTTTGCTGCATGTTTTGAAGACTTCACACTCTCCAGTGAGCTACTTTTATTCCTCTGTCACCCATTTTCATTTTCTGCAAATGGACCTTGGACTGCAGAAGCAAAGCAGCTGCTTTCTACACTGGATGAGGGATCTCTCCAACTAGAAATGGTCGAGCTTCGCAATGCAGAAGTACTGAAAGCCAGGCTCAAGATGTTAATCCCTGTGAATTCAGCGTTATCCCCGAGACAAGTTTAAATCAACCAGAAAACTTGCCATTTTCTTGTTAACCATGTTTGGCTCAACATATCATTGTGAATCTGGCTTCTCTGTATTGAATCTCATCCAAATTCAGCAAAAAAATCGTAGCACAGATGATCCCCTCCACCAGTGCCTGCGTATTGCCACCACGTCCTACCAACTGGACTTCAGAAGGCTTGCATCTGGTCGCTGCTGCCACTTTTTTCATTAAACTGTAAAAGTTCAATTGGCCTGCTAGATTGTGTGATATTTGCAGCACAGATATTTACAATTATATAAACCCCATGCAGCGTTTATTTTTAAAACATAATGCAATTAAAATGTGTTTAAATGTTTATCACTATATATTTCCTGATAGAGACACAGCTGCTTCTGCGTAACTTATTGACTAAGTATTTATAGTGTTTTGCCTATTTTTCAGTGATAAAATTTAACTGGTTATTTTCTAAAACTACTGTTTTCATAAAACAGTGTTTCTAATCATTATAATACTCTGAGTAAACAAAACTGTATTTGGGGAATGATGTATTCCACAGAAAGCTCAGGTCCGGCCCTTGGCTTTATGGTCATCATTTGAAGTGGCCCAGTGTGGAAAATAATTGGGAACCACTGATTTGTAGTATGCAAGCACCAGGCTCCCTCTAGTGGTTAGATGTAGTAAATAATACTTAAAGATGTTAATTCAACCTCTTGCTTCAGCTATGTTTGCAGGAAACCAAGTCATACAAACAAGTACAGAACTAATGAGAAGTTTGTTGATCTTTGTATTTTTTTTTCCTGCTTAAATCTTCAAACAATGTGTTTAAAAGGCCATGTGGTGTCTATGAAAAAGGAGGAACTTATTTCAAAACTGGCCCATTTCAACATTCAGGTAAATGCATTCAGGTATTTTTTTATTCCTTTTGAAATTGTTGTTATTACTTTGACATCTGAAACTGCTAAGCATTATACAATTATACATTTTGCGACTATGATTTGAGTGCATTCTCCATTTTATTTTATATTTAATAAAAAATGAAAAACATTAAATGGAGATAACTTTAAAATATGCAGTCCACGCCTCACAAATTATTAGGATACATGTTAAACTTCATGAAATAAGTTTAATTGTTTACAGGTGGATAATCCAGTGTCCATATTAACCCAAGAAATGAGCAAACATTTTCTACAGTCAAAAGATGAAGGTGACAAATACAATGTATGTTGTCTCACACTTTAAACTTGTTAATGGCTTGGCGCTACCTTACATAGTCCAAGATTTAATGCTAATCTGGGTCGATGAAAACTGCTAATTAAATCAAATATTTTTGTAGTTGGAATTTGTGTACAGTTCAATATACAGTGCCTATAGAAAGTCTACACCCCCTTGAACTTTTTTCACATTTTGTTGTGTCAGTGCCTCAGAGTTTCATGCATTTAAATTAGGATTTTTTTCCACTTATCTACACACCATACTCCACACTGTTAAGGGGAAAAAAAATTTTATTGAGAAAAAATATATATATTAAAAATACAAAACTGAAAGATCATAATTGGATAAGTCTCCACCCCCCTGAGTTAATACTTGGTGGAAGCACCTTTGACAGCAATTACAGCTGTGAGTCTGTTGGGATAGGTCTCTACCAACTTTGCACACCTAGATTTGGCAATATTTGACCATTCTTCTTTACAATCTTCAAGTCATGCCACAAATTTTCGATTGGATTTAGGTCTCTGGTATGATCTTTGGTATGAGTTGAAGAAGGCTGTGCACAAGAGAAGTACTCAGAATTTGAATGAACTGGAACAATTTTGCGTTAAAGAATGGTCAAAAATCACTAAAGAATCATGCCAAAAGCTCATTGACAAATATCCCAATCGTTTAAAATAACTTATTATTGCTAAAGGTGCCTCAACTAGCTATTAATTTTTCTTGTCAGGGTTTGAATACTTTTGAATTAGTATTTTTGGAGTTTTGCAAAAAATTGCTGAAATAAATCAATATTTCTTGTAACTTTTTTTTTCCTCATCCACAAAAGCAAAACTTTTGCTTCAAAAGATTTTTCCTACAATTATTTGTTTTCGAGAAATTTCTAGAAATTATAAATTTCCTTTGGGGTATGTAAACTTTTGACTACAACTGTATATATAAAACTTTCTGCTATGCAACCCAAATACCATAATTCTTATTGTGGTAAGCAAAGGGTTAAATATGGCTTCATTTTCTGTTGTGTCAAAAGCAATAAACAAAGAAATGGAACTATATAATTTTAAAATTTAAGAATGTTTGATCAAGTTTTAAGAAATTGACATTTAAAATATGTAAAAAACATAACATTTGCTAAGTTGGAACATTTGTGTTAAAATGTATAAATATATACTAGAAAAATGCAATGTAATAATTCTGCATATTTATATTACAACGTTTCTACACCTTTGTTTGTTTATTTTCCATATCAAAAAATGACATGTCTTAATATGATGTCTAGTATATAAAACATTGTAATAGTCTAGTCCTGCTATGAAAAATGCTTAAAATATTGGTTCTAACATGTAACGTATATATGTTCCACTCTGAGTCAGGATTCTGTCAATCACTGATTTAACAATAACCATTTCACGATTTGAGCATTTACACATTTTCAAAGAACAAAATGAAAGGTTATTTCGGTCTCTGAGCAAAGCATTTTGCTCAAATTTCGAAATGGAAAATACCAAACAAGCAAAGAACGAAACAGAAAAGAACAGACAGCTGAGTAAAGCGATATAATGAAATTGTGAAATGTGCTTTGAGAAATGGTTATTTTTATCAGTGATTGACCGAATCCTGACCCAGTGTAACAAATGTTATTAATGTAACATACATTAAATACAGTTGCACTAAATATGGAATACATTCTAATACTTTAAATGGGTATAATAATATGCCAACTAAGAAATATGCTTACTTACATATTTTACATAAACGTCAATTAAAGCTGTTTATTTACTAAAGTATAATTGTGATTAGAAAAAAAGACTGTATATAGACTATCTACATACCGTATATAGAGCATGGTATTTCTTAGGTTTCTTATTCTTTTTGGTAAGAGGCTTATTTCATATAGGACCAAAAGACAAATTCTATTGTAAATCATAATTTTTATCCAATTTAAAAGTACTCTGCTTCTGCAGGACATTTCTATTGAAATGTCCCTTTTTAGAAGCTTTTTTCACAATTTGTCCATCTTACCTTGTAGGACCTTTTTTCTACCTGCCTACAGAGGAAAATCTGGCCATAGTGATTTTCTTAAGAAAACAAACAACTAAAAACCAAGAATAAGAAATAATAAAAATAAATCTGAGCATATGTTCTTTCAATAGATCTACAATGTAAAAAGATATTTGTCATAGAAAATTATTTCGGCTCATAAGAAGTGTCATAATATTTTATGTCAAGACAAACAAACACACAGCAAAAAGTCATGTTAAAATTCCAATGGACAATTAGCAGAAATGAAAAAAACTCTTAAGTTCGCTGCTAGAAATACCAATAAGTAACTTACTCATATAAAACGATGTTGAACCATACTATAGAAAAAGGAAATATTCTAGTTGACATAGTTGTGTATGTATTTCCTGATCACTTGGTACTCTTTATCCCCATATCAATGCCATTCATCACAACCTTCAGAGCTCTTTGCTCTATACCTCTGCCTTATTATTGGAATGCTCTCCATGAGCCAGACCCTCCTCATTCTCTTCCTCCTCTTCTGGTACCTGGACAAGATCACTCCAGCAGGTTAGTAACCATAGCCACCATTACGATACAAGCACATTACAAGCCGCACATGAATGTCAGTGGCTTTATAGTTTAAAAAGAACTAAACCACCTGAAAACCTTTCCTAGACATAATATACTGATGCACAATGAAAACACAACAGTCTTAAGTTTACATCAATAGCTCATTGGGAACATACATAATGTTATTTACATTTGAAGTAGTGAGCAAATAGGTTTATTGATTGAGCTCAAGTCATGTGATTTCATAAAAACGCCAGGTGCTCACTGTTTGGAATTTGAGTTGAGTTAAAATTGCCAAAACGTGTTGATTAAGAATCTGTATAAATAGCCATTTGAAAAGACATGGTTTTAATTAATGCAAGATCGCCTGGTTGCTATCGGCATGATTGAAGGCGGTCTGTCTGTGAGAGAAGTTGCCCGGAGAATGAGATGTTCTGCTTCAACAATCAGCACACTAGTCCAGAGAAACCAGGAAACCGACTCTGTGAGGGACAGGCCACGTCCTGGAAGGCAAGAGGGTCACGACACCGACCCAAGACCGTCGCATCCAACTGATCCATTTGCTTAATCTTTTTCAGAATGCAGTGGCTACAGCACAAGAAATTCCAGGAAGAAATAACCTGCACATCAGCAGAATGACTGTAGCTCGCGTCTTCATGAAAATGATTTGCATGCTCGGAGGCAGTTCAGGGGTAAGATGTTGACAGCTGAGAGATGAAATCACTGTCTTCTGTGGGCCAGAGAACATCTGAGGTGGTGGCAGAGAGAGTGGTGGAGTGTTTTATTCACCGATGAATGCCGTTTTGCCCTTGACAGACCTGATGGAAGACAACGTGTGTGGATACGTTGTGGTGACCATTATGCTGACTGTTGCGTTGTTCAAGCCAATCAGTGGGGCGGTGGAAGTGTGATGATGTAGGGATGAATCTTCTTTCACACAAGAATGCCTTTGGTGCAGATTGAGGGCAACCTTACTGCTCAGCAATGCATTGATGAAGTCCTTGAGGCAACATTTCTTCTGTTCCTACAAGCCAATCCGGAAGTGTCGATTTTCCAGCAGGACAATGCAAGACCACAGTGCTAGGATTACAATTGCTCGACTTCAAGAAAACAATGTTGAGGTCTTGCCGTGGTCAGCTTTTTCTCCTAACCTGAGTCCAATAGGACATCTGTGGGACCAAATCGCCAGTGTAATCCACAGTAGACAACCGCGACATAGCCAACCTTCACCAGCTGGCTGCAGCTGCACAGGAAGAGCAGCAGAACATCCCACAGCAGTCTATCCAGAGGCTGATGAGGTCTATGCGTCAACGCTGCCAGGATTGTGTTAATGCACAGGGAGGTCATACCCAATACTAACTTTGTAATGTTTTCATTTTGACAGTGTGTCACGTTTCATACTGAAAACTTATCATGATTCTCTGATCTGTATTTTTGTTAACATTTTCTGTGATTTTTTTTATATCTATATATAATATAATATATAATTATTCAACAGAAAGTCCAAGACAGGAGACTGAAAAACGACTAAGCTAAGCATATCTATAAGCTCAGCATATACTAGATCATGTTGATATGTACAGTTTTGTTTCTATAAAATATAATATTTATATTTTCACACTAGCACAACATGGTGAACTGGCTCAATGAGCATTGTGGGATTACATACCTCCCAGTAAATGGAATCATCATAACAGTTTTGATCAGGTGGCAGTCCCCAGAATGGCAGCCTCAAAATGAAACCTGTGAACAGTGACCAAGAACATTTTATCCCCACGTGAACCTGGTTTAAGGTGTTGGTACAAACATTAGTTCAATGGACTGGACTGGAATAGATTGAAAAACATCACAAATAAGGACGACTGCACTACTAGAGCAAGCATGTTTTTTTTTTTTTGTTTGTTTGGTTTTTTTTTTAAGATGTCCCCATGCTTTAAAGCAGCAGTTCTTCCAACTACTTGGCCAGTTTACTAAAATGTTTTTAAAACACTGGATTGCAGACCTGTGATAGTTCCTCCCACAATGGCAATCGACACAGATGATGTCAAGGCTGCTGCCTGCATGAGATATGACCCCCTGTTGGGGAGGAATGAAACAAATAGCATATGACATAAAATAATTAATACATACAGTTATATCATTTTTCGTCATTCTTTGACATTCTTGCTTTTATTTGTTTGAGGGCCAGTTTAGTTTATTTTACTCCAAGGCAACAGCAGGTCGTTTAGGAGAGACTGTACTGGTCAGACCTAACGGGTTTATTCCCTGCAGCACTGCAGAATTTTTGTTCAGCTTTTTAACAGTACAGTTATTAAATTATTGCATGCTTTTTTGTTTTGTTTAATTTAACATGGTTAAACTGGGCAGTTAAATGAAGTGACAGCATGTAAAAAGTGAAACTGATTTCCTAAACACACCTTTTTTTTATCTGCAGTTGAATCCATTCTGTCCTGCTTAGAGCTAGATTTACTGTTTTAAACCCATAATAAAATGTGCATTGATCAGTTTCCATCAGTAGCGTTCAATTGGTAGCAGCATGTGAATGACACAAGCCAGAGGTCTGTCGGTTAATAGTGGGTATCGTGTCTTACAGGATCGCACATGACGGGGTCTGCAACGTTAGAAGGATGTAAAACCACCCTTTAATGAAAACACAGCCTCTATAAATTAGGACAGACCCCCATGGAAACAAAAGTTGTCTTTATTTAGGTTAACAAACTGTGTGTATATATATATATATATATATATATATATATATATATATATATATATATATATATATATATATACAGTACTGTGCAAAAGTTTTAGGCAGGTGTGAAAAAATGCTGTAAAGTAAGAATGCTTTCAAAAATAGACATGTTAATAGATTATATTTATCAATTAACTAAATGAAAAGTGAGTGAACAGAAGAAAAATCTAAATCAAATCCATGTTTGGTGTGACCACCCTTTGCCTTCAAAACAGCATCAAGCATCAATTCTTTTAGGTACACTTGCACACAGTTTTTGAAGGAACTCGGCAGGTAGGTTGGCCTAAACATCTTGGAGAACTAACCACAGTTTTTCTGTGGATTTAGGCAGCCTCAGTTGCGTCTCTCTCTTCATGTAATCCCAGACGGACTCGATGATGTTGAGATCAGGGCTCTGTGGGGGCCATACCATCACTCCTTGTTCTTCTTTACGCTGAAGATAGTTCTTAATGACTTTCGCTGTATGTTTGGGGTCGTTGTCATGCTGCAGAATACATTTGAGGTCAATCAGATGCCTCCCTGATGGTATTGCATGATGGATAAGTATCTGCCTGTACTTCTCAGCACTGAGGAGACCATTAATTCTGACCAAATCCCCAACTCCATTTGCAGAAATGCAGCCTCAAACTTGCAAGGAACCTCCACCATGCTTCACTGTTGCCTGCAGACACTCATTCGTGTTCGCTCTCCAGCCCTTGCGAACAAACTGCCTTCTGCTACAGCCAAATATTTCAAATTTTGACTCATCAGTCCAGAGCACCTGCTGCCATTTTTCTGCACCCCAGTTCCTGTGTTTTCGTGCATAGTTGAGTCGCTTGGCCTTGTTTCCACGTTGGAGGTATGGCTTTTTGTCCGCAAGTCTTCCATGAAGGCCACTTCTGACCAGACTTCTCCGGACAGTAGATGGGTGTACCAGGGTCCCACTGTTTTCTGCCAGTTCTGAGCTGATGGCACTGCTGGACATCTTCCGATTGTGAAGGGAAGTAAGCATGATGTGTCTTTCATCTGCTGCAGTAAGTTTCCTTGGCCAACCACTGCGTCTACGGTCCTCAACGTTGCCCGTTTCTTTGTGCTTCTTCAAAAGAGCTTGGACAGCACATCTGGAAACCCTGTCTGCCTTGAAATTTCTGCCTGGGAGAGACCTTGCTGATGCAGTATAACTACCTTGTGTCTTGTTGCTGTGCTCAGTCTTGCCATGGTGTATGACTTTTGACAGTAAACTGTCTTCAGCAACCTCACCTTGTTAGCTGAGTTTGGCTGTTCCTCACCCAGTTTTATTCCTCCTACACAGCTGTTTCTGTTTCAGTTAATGATTGTGTTTCAACCTACATATTGAATTGATGATCATTAGCACCTGTTTGGTATAATTGTTTAATCATACACCTGACTATATGCCTACAAAATCCCTGACTTTGTGCAAGTGTACCTAGAAGAATTGATGCTGTTTTGAAGGCAAAGGGTGGTCACACCAAATATGGATTTGATTTAGATTTTTCTTCTGTTCACTCACTTTGCATTTAGTTAATTGATAAATATAATCTATTAACATGTCTATTTTTGAAAGCATTCTTACTTTACAGCATTTTTTCACACCTGCCTAAAACTTTTGCACAGTACTGTATATATATTAGTGACCTTACAATAAAAATAAAAATAAATTAAAAAAAGACTCACCCCACTTTTGCTCCCATTGCAACAGCCACAATGCCAGCAATCCCTCCTAAAATACCAGGCATGCCGTGGAGATTGTGAACACCACATGTGTCTTGGATACACAGCTTGGATGCAAGGATTGGCTAAAAAAAGAAATACATTCATAAGGAAAACACAGAAAAAGGTGCAGTAGCTCTTCAGATTTATAAAAGAAAAATCCATTGTAACCAATGTGCAGCTTGACTTCACACTTCTCTTGCACAAACTGCTCGATACCTGCCATATATTAAGAAGCACCCTACCCACAGTGTATAACCGTATACATCACAAAATGAACATCAGGAAATTATTTTAACATAAGTGTTGTGCTGTAGTGTGCTAACTTGATTTCCATTAATCATTGGATGGACTTTCTACTGATAATACTCAAATTGTGAGTTACAGTAATGCTGTGTATTTGTTATTAGGCTGATCCTCCATTATACAATAACATATAAATTCCCTGAATCTTGATTGGCTGTTAACATCCCAATGTCATATGGGTAGAGTAAAATCATTGGTTCTGCATGCTTGCAAGTACAATCACAGTTCTTAAATAATAATGAGCCGTTTTATAAACGCAATAACACACTTGATGGCTTGGCTTGTTCTGATACTTCTCAGTATCAGTACACCGTATGCCTTCTTTTGTGCTGTTACTTCAGCTGCAAAATATGAACTAAATATAAGTAGGGTAGAGCAGCTGGCATATAGAAATGAAGAGCTAGAGCCCTAATGAAAATAAAGGCACTATAGTTACACATTTGTCAGATTATTTATTACATGCATTGATTTGTTATTAATGTTTTTACTATCCTTTGGATATGCCCATACAACGAGCTTAATGCTAACTGTTGGAGTAAGAAATAGAAAACGGGGACTGAGCACAACAACAAAGTAGATGAAGTCCCTGTATTTTGAGACAGTTCCATTACTATAACATAATAATACTCCTGGAAACCATATTTCATTATAAACGTTGAATTGCAGAGGGCAATATCTATCTATCTTATCTCCAGAAGAAGTAGAAGTCCTCTTCAGAATCACAAAATACTTACAGTCAAAAACTTGAATCCAACGGTTGAAATGATGCCAGCTACCAAACCAATAAGCATAGCTCCAAAGGGGCCGATGTTCATGTCAGCACAGGTTCCTACTGCCACGCCTCCTGCTAGAGTGGCATTCTGAATGTGAACCTGTATAGACAAACCAGGGGGTATCATCTGCCTTCATATGATGATTTTGGTGCTAACTTGTCAGAACTGCAGACTGGATTCTTCCTCTGATTTATCAACAGAGTAATACAAACTGTAGCAGTGTGAGCTTCCCTCCTTGGCCCCATTTTCAGACAAGGTGCCTAGTGCCAATTGCACCATATTGTCACAACTGAGGATTAAGTCAAATATCCCAACAGTCCAGGTTTTTGTTTCAACCAGGTATTAATAACTGTTTTAAACATGTATCGTTTTCCATGAACTTTTTAAACATTCTACATTAAAAAATATAGTTTTTCTGCTCATGATATATTGCAACCAATGGAAAAAAAACTCCATGATTTCAGGAACTATCTGACCACCCATGTTTATCAGGTCTCATTTAATTGCAATTGCATGAAATGGGGCAGTAAAACATTGGTTAAAAAAAAAGAAAGAAAAAAAGTAACAAAGCTATTCTTTAATCAATATAATTTGTTTTATTTAATATATAACCCTTACCATGTCAAGTTTGCCTTTGTGTTCCACAAAGCTGGAGATTGCATATGCAGCAACGACACAAGCAGCCAATGAGAAGTAAGTGTTTACAACAGCTCTGTACTGATCTTCACCTTCATCAGCAATAGCAGAGTTAAAACTGGGCCAAAACATCCACAGGAAAATGGTACCTATAATGAAAAAAATGGGCAAGCATGTATGTCTAGCATTATATGTAATTTGCAATCTGTTTGTTAGAGAGTCTGTAAGAAACTCATTCTGTGAATATTACAGAAAAGATTAATCCAACAAACGTGATGTGTAACATGCGCAAACCGCGGTCTGCCCACTGTCTGAATCACTCCCTCAGTTCTTTCATTCCTGCTCTGAGTAACAGGTAGACCTTCAATCTAAGACTTTGGAGAGCGTCCTCAGCGGAGTGATTGAGAGTGTATGTTAAGTACGTAATACATATCTAGAGTTTAATACTTTTAAAAAAATAAATTAGTCTTATAAAGCTCATTAAATATGTTATATAGTCATGTCGTCAATAAAAAACATATTTTTAAATACATTTTTTAATATATGTCTAGTTTCTGAAACAGGACTTCATGTGTAGTTTTTATGAATGAGATGAGTGAGGTGGGTCAAACAAGCTCTTCAATCGATTAGTAGCGCTGTCTCTGTCCCCTGAAAACATAAAATGAAAGATTTTTGTGATTCATTTCAGACATTGACTGTGCATTGTTTGCTCAAGACAGACAGCATTCCCGGGCAGCAGTGTGAGGTGCCTCCTTTGCATTTTAATTGCTGACATCTCAGCCTCTGTTCAAGTTAGAAATAGTACAAGAGGTCCCTCATTCTGTTCCTCTGCTCTCATTAAAAAAAAAACAAAAAAAAACAAACAAAAAACACAAACAAACCATTACCCGTTGCCGGATCCTTCGAAAATAATACAAATGAACTGAGGTGATTGACTTGGGGAGGGAATGTTTTAACATCTCTGTTTAAGAACAGTTATTAATGTTAAATGCACATCATGCTACGGGATTCTTTTTCTTTGTGACATACTGTATATTGCCATATTCCGCTCTTGTTGTGTTTGTTAACATGGCTGTTATGTTCACTTTTAAAAGTAACAGTGGTACAGGACCACTAGTATTAAGTTATGGACTGTCGCCATAGCTACCGTAAATTGAGCCAGCCGCATTTTGACGGCTGTCGCAGAAGAGACAATGTGAGTATGTTTGGTTTAACAATGAAGTTATGGAGGGAGATCACTGTCAAAAATATTCGTATGCGTAAAAATAATTTGTAAGAACATAAGAAAGTTTACAAACGAGAGGAGGCCATTCAGCCCATCTTGCTCGTTTGGTTGTTGGTAGCTTATTGATACCAGAATCTCATCAAGCAGCTTCTTGAAGGATCCCTGGGTATCAGCTTCAACAACATTACTGGGGTTGGTTCGAGACCCTCACCATTCTCTGTGTAAAAAAGTGCCTCCTATTTTCTGTTCTGAATGCCCCCTTTATCTAAGGAGGCTGTGTGGTCCAGTGGTTAAAGAAAAGGGCTTGTAACCAGGAGGTCCCCGGTTCAAATCCCACCTCAGCCACTGACTCATTGTGTGACCCTGAGCAAGTCACTTAACCTCCTTGTGCTCTGTCTTTCGTGTGAGACGTAATTGTAAGTGACTCTGCAGCTGATGCATAGTTCACACGCCCTAGTCTCTGTAAGTCGCCTTGGATAAAGGCGTCTGCTAAATAAACAAATAATAATAATAATAATATCTAATCTCCATTTGTGACCCCTGGTCCTTGTTTCTTTTACTGGTACAATTACAGGTACAAATCAAAAAAAGTTACGATTTGGATAGAGCGTGAAATCACTGTCAAAACTACGTCACAGAGATCACAGGACAGGCTGTTGATTTGGGGAATAATCGATGAGTATTTAACAGCGTATGCGTCCAGCACCTTGCATTGCTGATAGAAGGGAAGGAGTGTCTGCATGTTGGTGAAATGTGTAGGTGAAATTTTCAAAGCGGGAATATGGTACAAAGATGCCCAACAGATGGACAGTCTCAGTCTCAGCAAAGATCTATATACACAAGATAGTCATCTCCCCTTTTTCCCATCCCCGCCGATGCGGTGCATCATGGGAATCCAAAGAGTTCCGGTGGTGACTTTTCTCCTATCTCTATAATGTAAAGTCTGCTTCATTTCCTATTCAAAGCTTTCTCTTTTGAAAACGATTGCATTTTTTAGCAAAATTCACCTAGAATTGTTTAGACACCCCTACTTAACACATACATGTTATTATTTCTACGATCAATGTTTTCGCTTGACCTGATAAGGGATCTTCGCTGCAGTGCTGTCTGTCTGATTTGTACTTGTAATTACAGGTACAAATAAAAAATACAAGTACACATTCTTTTTACGGATACAAATATTTGTGACAGTGATCTCCCGCCATATAAAGTGTCGTTCCTGATCACTAAATTGTGAAAGCATAAGAATGGCACCCAAGCAAAGCATTGAGTGGAATTTCTTTACCAAGCAGGAGAAAATGGAATTTGCAAACTCTGCCAAGGAAGTATTTCATTGAAAGGAGGAAGCACACTTACTTAATGTGCTCCACATTATTTATTTTTTATTTTATTTATTTGCTTATTTATTTTTAAATAAAGGCTACTTATTTTACATTTTTGATAAGAAACTTTATCAGTGCAATAACTGTAGATAAAGCCACACGGTTATTATTAATGGATCACAGAGTTATCACTGACATAAACCAACAGGATGATGTTGTTTTCGATTATATATATATATATATATATAGTAAGTAATGAGGTGCTTGCAAAAGCAAGACAATAGTATCTTATCAAAAATGTGTATTATCGGTCGCACACTCACCATGTCATTATATTTATATATATGTAGGATTATAGAGATCTGTGCCAGACACCTTTCACATATGCTCCCAAGGCTGTCTGGATTCGGAGCAGTGGATGTTGTCACGTGAAATGCGAGTTTCCATGTGAAAATGGGCGTGGATTTCCCATGTTTTACATCATGCTCACGAGTAAATGAGATTTATCCTATCCCTCTCTGTGGCCATTATTTTTGGCCACAAACCTGATCCTCTCGAGCTGTGCTCCTAAACGTGCACGCGCATCGCCACTTCATGTGTAGATAACCACACATGGAAACTCCCCTGTTTACCGTGATAACTGATAACTATGTACAATGTATTTTCGGATTCAAACAAAAATCACAAGATAATAAAAAAATAAAAATAAACATATGCCTTGTGGAAATTGATACAGGTGAAAAGGCAGTTGGATGGTTTAATAATTATTTTATAAATGGAACCCAAAGTATACAAGCAGATGATCTATCTTTGGACTGGTCTTGTTACACTGTAGTAACAACCTGGGCATTAGTATTGAAACTTCTTAATGATATTTGTATGCAGATGATACTGTATTTTATTATAATGGCTCTTTGCTTGATCAGGTTAATAAAAACTTGCAGGAAGCTTTCAATATCATTCAGCAAGTTTGTTGGATTTGAAACTTGTCTTAACTCCGAAAAAACTAAAGCAACAGATTTCACCAAAAATAAACATCTTGATATGTCAAACTTTAAATGGAAGACTCTGCAAGGTTCCTGCATGTTGGAATAGACTGGAACGCTGTAACTGAATAACTGTTCATTGATTTGCTGCCTGTTTCTGATTGCAATCAATAACTGCATTAATGAGAATACCACTTTAAGATGACAGGCACATTGTTAAAATTGTAATTATAGCAGGAAACAAGCCCATTTCCATTGAACTACCTACTTATTCTAACAGTAGTTACAATGAAAGAACAGAAACCAATTGGTATTTACCCAGTAAAACTGGATTACTACCATAAAATGACACAGTAATTACATGGATATTTGTGCATTGTAATCTAAAGTGCTACCCTAATCTTCGGTCTTACACTGTTCTAAGTTCCTAGGTTCGTACAGAATTTTGGGAAAAAAGCTCCATCTAGCTCCATGGTCTTGGAATAAATGTCAAGAAGAACTGAAACTTACTGTTTTGACACTTTTAAAGGAGTTCAAACAAAAAATGGAACACTATGTAGCTGAGACATGTTGTTGTTTTGACCAGTGCTCCTAAATTGTTTCTTATAATTTTACTAGCTTGTTTGTATTGGTTGTGCTCACTTGAATTTGTGTGTGGTTTTTATTTTTGTATTATATGCCACTTTCTTGACCAGGTCTCCGTTGAAAAATATATTTTTGTCTCAGCTGGTCTTTCCTGCTTAAGTTAATACAAAATAAATAAATAAAATCAATGTGCACACTTACCGATCATCGCAAATAAGTCGGAGTGGTAGACAGACCCCTCATTGTCGTGGCCATTTTTCAACCCTGGCCTGTAGAGGATGCGGGCTACAGCCAAACCAAAGTAAGCCCCAAAAGCATGAATTATCATTGAGGCCCCAACATCCTTAGCCTGTTTGAATACAAGTTATCAACAGGTTAGTCCTTTAACAATGTACAAGAAGAGTATTACACAGAGGGGCTCCACACATTAAACTTACTCACAAAACTATCTTCGAGTGACAATGTCCCACGAACATATGTTAAATTTAATATTAAAATGTGATTGCTGTGTGGCTGTCTGTAATTTACCCTTACTTCCTTAAAAAGCCGAGACAATTCCCTCCTTCTCTTTTATTTGTTTATTTAGCAGATGCCTTTATCCAAGGCGACTTACAGAGACTAGGGTGTGTGAACTATGCATCAGCTGCAGAGTCACTTACAACTACGTCTCACCCGAAAGACGGAGCACAAGGAGGTTAAGTGACTTGCTCAGGGTCACACAATGAGCCAGTTAACATATTAACTATGTAAACTGAACAGTCAAGCTTCAGTCATCCGAACGCTCTGGTGTAGCTTGACGTGTGCTTTAATGTACCAGTCATCTTTAATATGTCAAATATACTGACTGAAAACAAAAGATTTACACTTACTTGTAGCACTTCAACGACCAGATGCTCATTCATTGCAAACACAGTGATCTCCAGGATTGTCATTATAAGTAACTGGACAGGACTAGTTTTTCCCAAAACAGCACCAAATGAAATGAGAACAGTGGCTGTGCTAAAATCTGCATTAATCATTCTGTGAAAGAGACAACAAAAACATACATTTAGTTTTGTATAGTATTTATTTTAGGCTATTTGAATGTAAAAAAAACTTTTTAGAAATAAAACTGATCAGGACTAAGAGTGCATTTGAGCCATGAATTGATACTCCTGTGTTTGGGGAGGGTGGTTAAATAATTATAATTACTTTAGAATGTCAATTTCGATTTTCCCATGGTGGAGGTGCCAGAAGCCTTGCACCAGTATGCCCCACTGAAGACCCAAGGCAGCGAGGAGCATATTGATTCCAACACTGCTGAAGCCATATCTCTTCAAGAAGGTCATCAGGAAACCAAATCCGATGAATATCATCACATGTACATCCTGGAACACTGGAAAAAAAGTATTAGTATTAGTTAAAATAATGCAACTTAACAAGTAAGTAAAATGACATTTTCAACATTGTTGTGTTTTTACTGTCCCCTTATGATTTTGTCATAGATTTTTTTTTCACATTCCCCTGCTCTGTTATGAGTTTGCAATTATTCTGAATGGTTTGGGGTTCTGTTTTCAAGAAAAATAAAACAAAATGTAATTTATTTATTTATTTAATTAATTAAATTCTCAAAATCTCCCAGAGACAATATTACATGTTTGGAAACCCCATAAAAGATAAGAAAAAAAAGAAAAAAAAAAAAAAAAGAAAAAGTAATTTCAAGAATCGTATTCTTTAAAAACTGGAATAAACGATTTGATAAATGCCTTGTTCGTGCTTTAATGAGGCTTCCCCCTGCTTTATAGAGTTGTACCTACAGTGAATCTAAGAACCTAGTTATTAAGGGCAGATATTTTTATTTTAAACTTCAACTCTTAAGTCTCTATAACATTTCTGTATGTATTGAACAATGTTTAGAAAAATTATAGTTTCCTGTCATTATTTTCTTGAATAAGGCAGCCACAGGCACTTTGGAGACTAGTTCAAGTTTCACTGTACAATATCTCTTATGGAATCTTTCAGTTGGCAGAAAATTACTTGCAGAGTCTACACAATTTTTTGTATATATTTTTTTACTTTCATGCGAGTTTCATTCAAGACTTTTTTCAGCTTCACATGCTAACATTGCTTCTGCTGTTAGCAGTTTGTTTTTTTAACATAAGGCTTCAGCCCATTTATAAAAAAATTAATTTTGTTTAAATAAAATTTAAACCCCAAAACACGAGCTTTGTTTGTAACCTTCCACTCTCATTTACACACAAGATTCACATTACTTAGAAATACTAGGGACACATTTATCGTTGCATAATAATCGGTTTCAACAACTTAAGCTTATATCTTATAAATTTGCATTTTGCAGACTTATTATATAGTTGTGCTAACTCCATATAGTACAGTACTTGATAGAAGCTTCTATTCACTGGAAAACTGGGAAATACATTATTTGCACTGATTTTCACCCAATTCAATTTTATTTTTATTTTTATTTTTCTTAAACATTACTAAATTTCTGTGGTATATTTGTAAAAAGGCCTTGAATATGCCACCGGAACAAACGTTTGTACTGAGGATGTTGTCTGGGAGTGTTCACTAATGGTACAATGGAAGTTTCCTGTCAACACAATGTCCACTGATTGCTTTGGGGAAGTATGCAGTTTATAACACTAATTAGAAAAGTGGACTGTGCTGTATTAATAAAGCATCAATAGCTGTATTGGACTGCAATGCATTTCCTAGCACTTTAGGGTTAGCTGTCATGCTGTATGCAGAGAGGCTCAGAACAACATATATTTTTAATATGATGGGATAAGTGGATGGAACTGCTAATTGTTCTTAAACAACTCAATTAACACCAAGCTGTAAAATATTTAATGGGCCATTCCAATGGCTCCCTGTTTAAAATCTGTTTTGAACATTTTGCATTTGACATGTAATACTTCCCGTTTGTAGGTTTTGAGGCAGGATTATAATCTACAGCCAGAGAATAGAAGTATTTTCTCTTCTGAGTGTTCAGTCAGTATTAAGAGACCACTCAAGGGACAGTCTAGTGGTCTCTTAACACAGATGGTCTCTTAAAAGAGGGCTCATAACTTATGAATTTTCTATTTGTCTCTGACATGCTTTCCTGTAATTATGTATGTCTTATATACACTGTAAAAGCCAGCAGATGTAATATGAACAAAAGGAAGTATGTCATTTAATAACATTCATTTAGATAAAGCATTTACAAAACGCATTATTTGGTGGAAGTAATGAACGCTTGCCTGTCTCAGGTCACACAAAATGTTTTAAATCCTTTGCCAATTTAAATGCCTGTGTCTGCCTTTCAGGTAGGCTACCTTACATTACCTGTTGATTCATTGCATCTTGCATCCTGAAGCCAAGACTATAAGCATAAGATCTTTTTCGATTACCGCGCACATTGTTTTCATACTCTTATAAGTATGACTTGGATTTTTTAGTGTTTATTTTCCTTTTAACGGGTTGCCTTTAAATCTTAAACCGTCACATCCTAATTTGGAGAACATTCTATTAAATTAGCGGGAAAGTACACAACATCAAACGGACACATTGGAAACGACCTAGATCTCAGACAAAGCGAAAACGAAATGCAAGTTAAAGTAGCATCTGGGGGAAGTGATTAATGTCATTGCTTGCTCCTGTGTTCGAATAATGAAGTAAATCAGGACATCAAGGTAAAAAGAAGCGACTTTGTTGAGTAGTTAACAGTTTAATTGGGGTATTGTATCAGCTCAAAACACGGTAACGTGGACAAAAATAAAACCCTAAACCTTCAAGCCCTATTTATTTACGTTTCAAAATGCTGTATCTGCGTGTTGCGAATTGTTAAGAAGTTTTTCTGGCACTTACTGTCTTTACAAGTTTAATAACTTTAACTCTGTCATCTAGGGAGGACCTTTTATTTCAGCACATTTTCTCTCTTCCTTTACAAGAGAGCTCTGTTGTATTGATTACGGATAAAAGACCGCTAAAATGGTTACCGTATTCCTTTGAATTTAAGACGTACCATTTAAATCCATCATTTTCTTATAACAATATAACCTTGTGTCACGGTACTTAATACAGGTTTGAGTTTGTTGCTGTGTGGTCGCTGGTCGCGTTAGACAGGTGGTCGTTTATTAGGCTACAGTTAAATAAAAGCACAAATATCATTGGGAGGAATTTAAAGTGGTCGCTAAATAAAGGTGGTCGCATGAGCAGGCTTGACCGAACGTGTTTATTTCAACCATGAAACATTTTCCTGTTATATTCCTACTTGATGCAATTGCAATTCTGTTTAAAAGAGTGAAAATATTTGCAACATAGCAAATAGCAATTCCAGCTGATGCAGAATGCTGTACTGACTTACACTAAAACTATTTAATGGTTAGAGTCAAAATAAGTATTTGTTCCTTTGGTTCACAAAACCTGAAATGCTCAAAAACAATAAACCTGTACTTACAGTTTTGTGACAATTAGCTTATGATTATTTTCACATGTTGAGATTACCACATTAAAAAGGCCATAGAGTGAACTGACTCCCCATTCTTTCTTAAATGTAATGGCTTCACAATTTGTGCCTGAATTGCTTACATAGTTGGATTATACATGCTAATTTAACATTTACAACTATGCCATTCCAAGTATCTTGTTGCATAATAAATACATTGCATTACATTGGCCAGCTGCTGGTGAACACATTACTGTCTGTTTTACAGGATCCTCTTTTTAGACTTCCATAGATATCACACATTTCCTCTTTCAGCCTAAATATAAACTTATTTAATCTTTCAGTCAATGCATTTTAGGAAATGTTTGACCAAAGTTTGCTTTCCCGTTCCAATTCTTGAACCAAGTCTGTGGTAAAAATTAAAAGCTCTCAATTTAGGTGTAATGTACTTTACCTTGATCAATCTGTAATCTAATTTTAAACAGGTATGTTTTATATGTCCTCCTTAATTCACATTTTTTGTTTCAGTATTATCTGAAGTGTAGCTGATTTGTTGTAGAACCTTACAGTTAATGATCCTTACATTTGAAAAAAAAATCTGGTTATAAATACATTCCATTAAAGAAAATAAAGGGAAGGCATAGATTATTTTTATTCTAAAAGAGGGTGATTCATCACAATCAATATGGAATTTCTGGTGCCATATGGCCCAAATTAACCATAGAATCCTTATCCAGGGGAAATGGTTGGGGGTTGTAAGTTAAAGAAAAACAACACTGTAGTTGTAGTATACAGCAGTAGATAGGGGTTTTCATTGGTGGTGGCTGAGCTCAGAGTCTTGCAGAGCCATGTGAACCTCACAGGTACATACCTCTAACTGACTAATATGCGACATGTGTTGCTGACAGGTAAAAATGTGTACAGCATCCATATCAAAGCACACTGTTCTTTTATCATATGCTGAGAGAGTGACACTGACAAATTCAGACCAGTAAACCCTATTTAAGTACACTCAGCAGCATTGAGTTATTAGTGTTTTGGCAAACAAAATGACAAAACTAGTGTAACTATGGTTTGTTTTGTTAAATTATGAAATCAATGAAGCAACTGTCAATCCAATTATTAATTAAATATAGGCAATGGCATAAATTAAGAGAATAGTCTAGAAAAGTATAGATTGTTTCTTCAGCATAAATGTCTTACTCATTTTAGGAGTTTGCGAACATACTATCATCTCTCCTCCAATATAGCAGTGTTTTTGTGTTCAATAAAAGTTACAGATTCACATTTTGTAATACTTAACCTTTTTATGAAACATAAAAAACTGTAACACTTATCTTCTTATGATCTAAATGTAACATTTAAATGTAATATTTTGATAAAATACACAGATTCACAATCATGGATAATACCTACAAGCCCTTTTTTATTTAAAAACATGAAGATAATATCATGTACATGAATGACAAACATAGCTACTGAATGGTTGCTATTGCTTATTGTAATATGAAATGCAACCTCTAGAACTATAAGTTCAGTCCCATTACAATGTTTTATTACAGATTGATAAAATAATAATTCACCAAAAATACTTACTAGGGTATAATTGAGAGAATCTAACACTGGAGATGGTGGAAGTATCGTTTGAGGCTTGTTTATGGTCATCATGTGTAGAATCCTTGTAGGCTACAAAAACGGCAAATAAAATAATTATTAGAATCTCCAAAGAGATGGCGAGGATAGGAAATTTGAGCCTCATATTGGTAGTGAAAGATGAAGGCATGCTGCAGTCTCTTGGTCCTGTGCGTGTTTGATAATAGAAAAGGACTGATGCCTGTTTTTAAATTGGCTGCAGATTCAGTGCAATCCAATGACAGGGTAGAAAATTGGGGGACAGAAGTTCACACCCAGCTAGAGAGGGCTGGGACAGCAACAGAATGCTTTAAGGGGAGTTTTCTTCTCTGCGTAACTTGTAACATTGGGGGACAGTTTTTAGATAAGCTTTATAGTGCAATCTTCCACATTATGAACCCATGTTGTTATTTTCTGTAAAATGTGTTGGTATAAAAAACAGGAATCCTCTGTTTTTACATTTTTGCTCTTCTTCGCTGATGACAATCCCAAACTTGTGTTTCTATAGGGAGCAAAAGGGCTCTAAGCAGGGAGGAAGCTTCTGATCCTGCAACTGAAACTAGGTAATATAAATATATAGGAAAGACAATAAGGTTCTATAGAGATGTAATCATGTTGTTGTTGTTATTGCTGTTATGGTAAAGTATATAAAGAAAATCAAAAATCATGGTAAGGCTAGCTAATCTGACAAAAATTACCGTGGCCAATTATTATTGTTAGATACTATAGTGCATCACATTGCTATTTTCCAAATGTTCTTTCCAATTTTTGTAGAAAATACATGACAATAAATAATTTAACGTATGCATGCTAAATTGTTTTGTAAAAAAGAAAAGTAATTTATATCAAAATGTATGCATGTCCACATGTAACAGGGTTAAGCTTTCTTTGCAATTTAGTTTGTATTTATAATTTATAGATGTTGTTTTTCTGTTGCACTTTGATTATTCTATATTGATATGTTTTTTTTTTTTAAAGCACGTATGAATGTGTGTAAGGAAATCGCATTGTAATTGATTAATTAGTCCAATTGTTTGTAGCTGGATACTTTATAAAGCTTCATTAAAAAGAACGAGGAGAGAGCTGGGGGGATGTTCAGGATAACAAGCAGTTCATGTGAGCATGGATGTCGGGCTGGGAAGTAGGAGCGGTGGTAGGGTTTCTGAGAAACTGCTACTTTGTGTGTGAAGTTATGAACTGTAGCATACACTGGCAGTGTTGTGTATCCGTATATAGCACTTGTAGCTCATGTGTTGCTGCTGCTGCTACGTTCTTAGCCCGGCACCGGCTCTGCCTGTAGTGAGAGGGGTAGAGATCTAGAATGGCTCATATGTGATTTATTTAGTCTGTAAAATGAAAATCCATTTCCTTTCTTTTGATAGCTGTGAGAATGGGATTATTTAGTCAATAGAACACATGTCCGATGCTCGATATCTGAACTCCATTGGAGGTGAGATTGAGGACTCACTAGGTTTTGTTTTGTTTAGTTGGAGCACTGAGTTATTTTGATTTGCATACATTTTGTTGACTGAGTCCTCAACCACATCTCCAATTCACCAGTGTAACTAACTAGATTGTTTCATTCTGCTTAGATGTCCTTCAGTGCTTTACAAATTGTGATGCTGATTTGTGAATGAAGGTGTCTAATTTGTGTAGCTGGTAACTGATATGTCTCTGTTTTTATGACGCTGTGAAAAAAATAATTAATTTGATATAGTCTATTTTTGTAAATGCGAAAAGCATATTTTATCTTAATAAAAACATTGATCTCCATCTTTGCTTGCTCTCTGCCTTTCTTGTGGTTCACGCATTGCTCTTTCCCAATAAAATAACCTGTGCTGTTAAACTAGGGCAAAATTGGCAAACACTACATTTGAGTTTCTCTTTCTTTATAGAGCTGGCATAGTTGGATTACCGCACAGCACGGCGGTGGCTTAGCCTGAGCGTAGTTGCCCTCGAGGTAGCTGCCCACGTTCCTATGCTGAATTGGGCTCAGTTACCTTCGCCGCCAACCCCGTTACACCAGCGGCAGTGTATAATACTGTATATTATTAAATGGGTTGAAACAATTGGCGAAAATATTAGATTCTGATTGGCTGAGGCCTTCTCGCTAGCCATTAGATATCTGGTGATAACACAACAGTGCAGAACTTCTTTCTCCGAAGCAGCCTCATCACAGTAAACAAAATCAATACGCCAACTGTAACTGTACGCCTAGGTAAACAAAACCATTCGAGTCAGTCAGTATGACAGCAATCCCTGAGATTAACTACAAAAGTTCCGCAGCTGAAGACATTGAAAAAGAAAAGAAAATGTCAACATCTCACCATACTAAGGTAAATGAAGCAGATTTAGACAACCTAGAAATGAATACAACTGAGGAAAACACCAAGCGCCAGACAAAATGGGCTTTCCGTGACAGGCTAACTGAAAAGAGCATTGACATTGATTTAAAAACAAAACGTCACAACAGCAGCAGCAGCAACAGCAACAGCGCCATCTACGGGACAAAACTCATACATACACGTTGAAACAATGAATGTCAACATACACAGTTCAATATCTACAAAGCCTAAACAAGAAACTATTGGCGAAGCCCCAAAAAAGAAAATATTATACAAAGCGGTTTAAAATCAAATATTTTATTAAGCTAACAATTTGAGTTACTGTGGAACTACTTTTTCTCTCAGTGGAAAGTTACACAAATACAAATTATTAAAAATTTTTTTAAAGTCTTCTTTATTTGCTAACAACAATACACTCATAGACCCATTTAATGATAGCAATAATACTCTCCAGGGTCTGTGTGTTATCATGAGATATGTATTGTTGTTAATTGAACCTTGTCACTTCTAACATTAACAAAAAAACCCGAATTAACTTTAATAACAATACATGTTTGATCTATCTGTACATCTGAAGCTGGGATCTGACTGTAATAAATGACTTTAGGAAATGAGGAAGGGGCTTGGAAACATTTATAATGAATAGTTTGTTAGATCACTTAAGGCAGGAAGAATGGATATCTTAAATGTACATCCATGGTGTCAGGAGTATACATTCCTGGGCAGTAACATGCAGAGGACATTAAAAGGGCAGGGGCTCATTGAGAAAAAAAGGCACTTTTCAAGCATCGCAGTATTTTTAACCCTGAGAAAAAGGGCAGTTTTGAGTCATAAGGGCAGGAAGGCAGGGGCTTTAGCCCCCCCGCTATTATGATATCCTGCAGCTTGTACGTTGAGAGTTCAGGCGTTTCAAACTGAGCAAAATGATTCCTGTTCAAATAAGAGACACCCTACACACAATGTATTCACATATTATAATATTAAATGAACACTGTAGTCAGGAACTACTATCAAATGTTCAATTTTTTCAAACTTTAGATCTGTTCTGTGTTTTCTGTGCACGGGCCGATATTTTTACACAAGAGAAGATACACTGGAATTTTGTCAAATACAAAGAGTCTCTCTACCTCCTGCAACAATGCTGGTACTCTGACTGAAGTGAGTTTTGTGAGAACAGAAAATGACCATTGTTGCAAGAGGGATACACTGCCATACTTACAAGAGAAATGATCCTTCTTCTGACCAACGCACCTGAGTTTATTGTTCTCTTGTTCTTGTGTTATGTACTGTAACTCTTTATGTGTGTTTCCTTTAGAGACTGGAGAGAGATGTGTGAGATGTGTGATACCAAAATGGATATCTGGAGCACTTAACCCCTCACAATAAATACATGTGTAAACACACTCTAGAAAAGTGTGATGTATTGCCACAGCAAAAGGGCCTTTGGTTCTACACAAATCCTGAGAATTTAGGTATAGTTGTACTGTACCTTGCTCTGCATCCCCATGGTCCAGTATTTTGTTTAGGACTGCAACCATCAAAGCGAGTGGGGAACCTGTAAAGATAATCTGAACCTTGAGTCATTTGCTCAATCGGAAAGACCAGTGGCTGATTCCTCTGGTTCTTGTCAGCCATTCCACCCCAACTAAATTCCGCAGAATTCTTCATTCTTATCTTCAAAAATATGTAACTTTAAGGGAGTTCATCTTTAACATCTTTAAAAATCTGTGGTTTAAATCCTAAAACAAAAAACGATGATCTCTCAGCTGTGTGTGACTTTCAAAAATTATCATATTGGTAACAGTACATTTAAAATGTCCTTTTTGTGAGAGGAAAGCAAAGTTATTTCATCAAGGTATCTTTTGACCAAGTTTGCTTAAATAATTTAGTGAAAGTTAACATCCTGTATATTCCCAGGTGGCTATAACATATCTGTATTTATAAATAGGAATATTTGTTATTTGAAGTTGCCTTACTGTTTAGGTAATATCATAATACCCAGCAAAACATTCAGTATGCTGAATCCAGATGTACTCAGTGTGTGTATTGTTCCATATGTTTGTTGCCATGCAAAGGTCAAGTCATTTAAATATACTGCATAGTACATGGTGGGCAATGGCGCTCAGGAATGCAGTGGGCATTTTTATTACTTTGTTCTGGTAATGGTGCTATGCCTTCTAGTTAAAATATATGGCAGCATTTTGAGAACATTCTGTGAGATCTGTCAACACAACATGTTTCATTGGCAGGTTTTGTATCTGGCATCTTTTGAGCTCTCTCAGTCTGACCACTTGACAACACAACAGATAAGGTATCTGATTTAAGACTATCAATCAATCAATCTTTATTTTCGCCTTTCATAGTGGACCACCATCACAAAGCGCTTTACCAGATAGTGAGGAACAATGCATAATACATTAAATACAGTGAAATACAGGGCACAGTACATTAAATACAAACAGTAAAAAAACAAGTTGTTTTGTCATTCCTCTGACAAACAATTCATACATTCATACTGCCGAGAAAAGATGAACCGTTACTGTCCGATCTCGAATCATCCATGATATACAGGCAGCCATTTTCAAAGAAGCGTCATTAGAAATTTGAAGAGAAGCTTTTATTACAATTTAAGCATTTCGTTATTAGGCTGAGTTCTAACAAACAGTATCAGCTTGGACAGATCGGAAATGCTGATCAAACCCCCATATTTTTCGCATACCAATCAATACCACACTTCACAAAAAGGGAGAAAAACAGGTGTGAGTAATGACTGGAAATGAGAAGCAGCACATAACTGTAATGCTCTGTGTGATAACAGACGGCCACAAACTGCCTCCATATGTGTAATTGAGGTTGTATCTTTGTTAATGCATATTTATTTTTTCTCAAATTGAGGGTGGGAAATTTGGGCTGCGTCTTATATTTGAGAGCGTCTTAAATTCGAAGGAATATGGTAGTTGTTTTTTTTTTTAAGTCAGTTACAGTGGGTGCTGCTTACGCAGTCTGCTGGAAAGGGCTGTTAGTGGGAGCCTTTTTGACTTCTTGTGTATATCAAAGGAACCCTAGAAATAAAAATAAAGGAAACGTGAGTTCCACTTGTCATATGATATCAGTATTCATACAACACCTTTCTAATCTTTGATACATTTTAAGATTATTCAGAAAAAAGAAGGGTGTTTGATGAATTCCTAAGGCTAACTGTAATTGTGAACTTAAAGTGAAGCTTGAAAGAATTCCAGGAAGACCATCTAAGCTATAAACAGTTTTTTTTGTTACACTCGGCTGTACACCAAATACCTAAAAAAAAATAAACAAAAAATTAGGCAAAAATGCAAAATGAAAATGATATTATCTTGGACAGTGAAAAAAAAACCCAAAAGATAATGGGGGGCAGGGATCAAGCTTGACCGACGCAGCGCTAAATTGACGGAGTGTAAAGTAGTGCTGTATCGCGGCACAAATTTGATCCCATCCCGAATGTATTAACTGGCTCAAAATTAATGAGGCCACTTTTAAATGCGAAAATTCTGCTGCACCGGTGCTCTGAAATCCTAAAAATGGGCTATGGTAGCACAGACTAACAGACTAATCTGAAAAATAGCACCTCCCCTTCAAATGGGCTACCTCAATTGAACAATAGGTAGGTCATTTGGAGAGGCAATGACCCGTGTTGACTGACTGGAATTCAGCTTTTTTCTCCTTACTCTCTCATGAAGCCAAATAAGACCAATTTGAAATCGGTCTCATTTGTGGACCCTTTTAGGGCCGGTGCTGCTGTTCTGCAGCTTCATAAATCTCATTTTAATATCACAGACTTAATTTACAAATGAGCCCCACCTACAATTTGCACTTGCATACAATTAAGGCTTGACATGGCATGGCTAATGAGTGGCGGAGTGCATTTTGGTGGTGCTAATACGGCCTTAACTTGCCAAAAGTGTCATGATACATACGGAGCAATTTTAAGGTTGGCGTAAACTTGGCGCTATGGCCCAGATAATCCCCTTGCAAAATTTATTACTTGTAAAAATTGGTGCTTTTGCACAAAAAATGATATTTTCCAACACGGCACAAAACAGTTGCACGAAATAGCAGTTTTTTACTTAATTCACAAATGTGTTTGTGCCTCGCAAAACCACCTGCACATTTATTACCAAGATAGCAGAAATACACAAGAGATACGCGTGAATGCACAGAATTGGAATACTACACGACAATGAACTATTAAAAAATACCCTGCCAAGCAGCTGTCATAGGTGTACAGTACATACCAACGACGAGTCTACACTCAAATGTAAACTGCACATGGAATGCAGAATCAAAGCTCAACAAACATCGGTAGCATTGGCACCCCCAAAGTTGCATGCCCACCCCCACAAATATATAAATAAGCTACTAAATGGAGAAATGAAACAATGGACCACATAGTGTAGGCTGTTCAAATAAAATAACTGCTTAAATAAAATAACAATCCTTAAAAAAAAAAAAAAACTCAGCTGTGTCCTTATACCTGAGTGTGGAATTACACAGTGAGGGGCATGAAAAGGAAAAGGAGCCTTTGGAGATGCAACTGCAGGGATAATTTACGGATTGAACCCTTGGGCACTGTGGCCCTTTGCCAGTGTTGCTGAAGATAGGGCACTTAGCTAAACACATGTAATGGAAATATTCTGTGCATTGCAAGCCTGTCACGTTTATCGCAAAACTTAGCCATATTCATTCAAATTTGGCCTTCGGAGCAATTCAAAAAGAAGTTTACAATATGGCACATTTTGTGCATTCGTGCATAACGGCCATTTGCAACGCACATAACCCTCTGCGCGGTGTGCAAACCTTTCTAATAGCTGGGCCTATGGCCTTAACGCTGTAGCAAATTATTGATACATGTCCCCCAATGCCTTTTTGATTGTCCTTTTAGCAGTAGTAATCTCGTTCACTTCCCATCCTTGGTTATATTAGTGAGAGCCATTACATTTTACTACTAAAAGTAACATATTAAATTAATCGTGGATTTACTTGGTACTTCTTTACAGTGTTTTCTGTTTTACCACCCTTTACATTTGATGTCAAACATTTATTTATAATTAGGGCTCTTTGAGTGTGAGAAATACATCACTCATTTTTAGAGTAACAATTGTTTTGAGCAGACTTCTTCCTCCTTGAAATATCATGAAACAGGTTTGATCACTTAAAGTACATATATCTAACACAATTGTTCCAGTAAATCTTATCTAATATGTATTCCCAACGGTTTGTTAAAAGTGTATTTAATTTTCAATGGCATCTTGCACTCCCTTCCACGATGTACTTGAAGGAACACACACACTGACAATAATAAAAAAAATGTATTTTATTCTAAAGAATTACACAAGGTCAATAACCTTTTATAAACCTTTCATAAAACGGAACCCAAGCCAACATGAGTCGTAAGTGCATACAGCACAGTCTCTACTGTTCTTTGTAGTGGGTGGGTATTAATAACAGACATCTTAGTGTGATTTACTACAGAAGAGATCTCCTGCCTTCCTCATACTGTCTACACTCCTCATCACCTCACCCCTCATTTCCTGAACCTCGAGCTCAGGGAACAATTTGGATCGCTGAGATAAGAAAGCTATGAGGAAAGAGGGCAATCAGGGCTTTTAGATCTAAGCCTTGGTTTGGTAACAGATACAATGAAATGCCTTCTGTTTATTTTGCTGCTATATTCTGTTTGAATACACTGTCGTATAACATCCTTTTAAGAGCTTTAATTAAGGGACTTTGCAGAACGAATGCTTTGTACCATGTTCTTAATTCACTAAATGTAAATGGATTCAAGACTTTTAAGGAAAAATGAGAAAAATGAGATGTAATTTTGCAATTTTGTACTCCATGCTGTATATATGTTGACTATCATTATCATTATTGGTATTTTCCTGTTCCAACACAGAATGATAGATGTAAAACATTGGTTATTATGTTTTGTAATAGTGCTAATATGTCACTGTCATGTATTATATTCCTGTATTGCAAATCTATGTAATGTTTATTAACATGTAACTTCAATGATGGGTAGCTGCATATCAATTAAATACTTATTCATGTCCCTCAATGATTTTATTAATTTCAGAAATGGCTTTGCACTTTTATATAATAGGGTCATTTGTTTTAAATGTTATGAATATATATATATATATATATATATATATATATATATATATATATATATATATATATATATATATATATATATATATACACTTTGTATAACTATTCTGTGCCTTTGTGAATGAAAAACAAATGCTTTGTGGAACCAAGTCCAAATATTTAGTTAGTGGTACAGTACATGACAAAATAGCTTGCACTGCTGTATGGAAATAAATATGACAAATCATTTTTTTAAATCAAAAATACTTTATATCTGTAAAAGAAAATAATGTTAATACAATCGTATAAACATTAGATACAAGCAAGCAAAGACGTGCAGGTCACAGCATGCCCTAATGCCAGCATGCCTATGTCCGTGGAGTCAAATCAAAGAATTGACTGATGATTCAAACAAAAACATTACATTAAATACTATGACTATATTAGCATTGCCAACTCATTTCGTATACTCTCTTCCAATCAGTATGGATCCACCCTGCTATCACACACCTTCAACATACCTCCTGGTTAGTGGGGGGAAACTCACCCAAATCTATCACATTCTGTAGTGCGCCACATTTAAGCATTTTAACCTAATCTGTTAGAAACCGTTTCAAATTAGTCCTTTGTTTGTGGTGTTCTGTTTTCACACTGGCTATGTTTCCATTAAGATATCGAAGCGAATAACGTCTTATGCGCATTTTAAATTCGGCAAAAGTAATGCACATAACCAACCTAAAATTGGGTTTCCAATCAAATCCATTTCTACCAGACAAACTGGCCGACGTGATGACGTTGTGGGCAAAGCTAAAGTTATTCGCTTCGAAAACTGAAATACGCAAGAAAAATAGTGTGACAGACCGTTTCCACTCTTTTCCCTGATTTTCCTTTACAAATGTATGCGATTTTACTTGTACAATGACGTATCACATCTAGCGAATAACCCCTGTTTACTAAACAGCAGTCTACTGTCCATCACTTCCCACTAGATTATAGTCACAAAAAAAAATATTCTGAAAGTATTCTCGGGTGAAAGTCTAACCATAATATTTGACCGGTGTACTTAAATACTATACTTTTTGTATTGTAAAATTCAGTATGTTAGGCTACCTACAGCTTGATTTGTTTTACCCCATAAGAATTTTAATTAATTGATATTTTGGTTATAGCCTACTAAAGGGTAGCCTACTATTTTCTCATAAATTACAGGAGCATTTTCACCTTTTCTTGTAATTTATGAGAAATGTTAAACGTTTAATAAGCACACTCTTTTCATAGTATGTTTTTCTTTCTTTTCCCCATCTTATTTTTTTCTCTATTAATAAACAGGGAATAAACACAAAGTTAAGCATCTGACTGATTTTTATATACAGTCGGATATAGAGCAATTGTTTCAGTTTGTGTAAAATCACATTATGAAGGTGGTTTCAAACTTTGTTTTATGTAGGCTAATGTTTGATGTCACTATACTTCTAAATTGTGTGGATTGCAAAAGAAAAAGGGGGAAAGGCAGAATGCTATACATATATTTTCTTTGTAATTAATTACATTTATTACTGGATTTTATTTATATATTTACAATAAAATATTCATTAAAATGTATGAGTTTATCAGAGTCATTTTATATTAATCAAATTCATGCCATAAAAGCAAGGAATTTATTTGTACAGGAAAGATTGGTGTTCACGACGTGTTACGTATAGATATTAAAATAGGCTATATTATTCTGTTCAAACTGGAGAATTAAAGCCATTGCACATGTGGTCTTTACAGCGGTTAACCTTTCAGCAGCAAAATGGTTTTAGCAGAAAAAAGTCAATTCCAGGATGTTCTTGAACAAGGCCAAATAATACTGATGCTGTTACTCCAGCTTGCTTCAGCAGTTATCAGTATTGTTATGAGACTGAGAAGATCTAGAAGGCAGCTATACCACCTGGAGCGGTTACTACTCACAACCACACAACGGAATCCACCTTGAAAGTGGGTGTACAAGCGTTGCAATATATTTTGGGAAAATATTGTGCAAGATCATTTTAATGATCAACGCTGGCGTACCCATTTCAGGATGACCAGGGAAGCTTTTAACGAACTGTGCACTAAACTTGACCCATTTATTGCTCCAGAACAGTTCAGCCCAAGATTACCTATACCAACAGAAAAGAGAATCGCTATTACTCTCTATAAGTTGGCTAGCTGTGCAGAATATGCAGTCTCCCAGTTGCACCTGTTACTGTTAGTCGCCATTTTTTCCTCCCAGTAAGGAACTTCCTTAAGAGCTGCAGTGCACTTTGGGGGATTCGCTTATTTTATGCAAATAAAATTGTTTCCATTTAAAGTTATGCCCATTAAGGCACCTTAATTCGCATTTTCTTAAATTATCGACTTTCCTAAAACCCTAAGGTCTAGGGTTTTTAAAAGTTCGAATAAATGTACACGTTTTTGCGAATTATACCCATTTCCATTGAGCTTGTCACATATTTTTTTTAATCCGTAAACTTTTAGTGAATAAATTCCCTGCAATGGAAACATAGCCACTGTCTCCACCCCTCCACCCATCTTGATTAGACACCTGGTAACTTTGGCACTCTGCCTGGACGTCAAGGTACAAGAAACTGCAAATGCTAGTTTTTTTTTTTTTAGAGAGACAGGAAAATTGTAGAGTCTTGCTTAGCTAGTTGCATGTGCTTTAAGATGTATCAAAATATGAACATATAAAAACTCATACAAATAGTCAACTACAGAATTAATACTTTATGAAAAATGTCATCTCCTACACTGCTTTGTGAAGTGGGTGTTATCATAATGCAGAAATAATGCATTTCTGAAAGAAGATATATTCAGTTATATCCCCACCTCCATGTTTTAATAATGTACTTGTGACAAAAAAAATTAAAAAAATATATACTTGCATAAATCAAGGTACACAATTGAAAAGCCTTTGCATAGCACTGATTCTGTAGTATTCAAACAAACTAGGGCTCCCTTAGTTGGGGTTTCATTAGAACACATGTGATACTAATTAAGTCTGCTCCATGAACAGTTAAAAAAATAAATGGTACACATTCCTGTTTCAGCTGGACTAATTGGAGGGTGAGGACATTATTTATGATTATTATTTATTGAGAGTCTCTCAAATTCAAAGTAAATTGACTAGAACTGCATTCTTAATTTACCAGAACTTGGGGTGGGCACACAGTTAATTTAATGTAATCCAAATGTTATTGTCTTTCTCAGAGAAATCTTCAGCATTTTGGAAATCATCTAAAACAGGGCTTTTCAACCGGGGTTACTCGTACACCCCTGGGGGTACTTCTAAGGGTCATAGGGGGTACGCAGGATGACTCATTAATGCACAAATAAAAATGAAAGTAAAAGAAAATAATGATCTTGAATTGATGTTATTAATAGATTTCCACTCTGATAGGGGTCTTGTGAGTCTGACTATGTAGAGTGCCCTGTGCTGCTCATTAACGTTGCTGTTTTCAACTTGTCGTATAATTGAATACTAATCAGTAAAGCATAATATTTCTGCATTTTATAGAAGTATAAATGCCCTGGTAAACATAAATAGTAATCACAATACTCATAAATTGACGGTTTTTGTTTTATTTATTAGGCACGGCTACATTTTTTGTAACAGCAATAGCGGATGGTTGAAATGGATACATGTCTTGCAAAAGAAAAACGAAGGAAGAAAACACAAGAGTACAGAAAGTGCAAAGTGACAGAAAGTTAAACCGAATCCCTTTGAATAATTTTTATGTTGGCTTTAATAACAAAAAAAAGTTGATCAATGTTAGTTATTATAGTTTTATCTTTGGTTAATGTTTTTGATATTGTAAACATTTTAAATGTCACAGATTTGCTGAGATGGGAAGTAAATGTTAACATGCTAAACATTTACAGTGCAGACTATGTATAATAACTTTGCTGAATAGAAAGCGAATACCAGTGTTTCCAAATACTATCTTTTAATTCTGTGCATCCAAAGACATGCAATTAAACGTTTTAAGAATTAAGCCAACTGTTTGGCATTCTATCCTAAACCAGCAGTTTGTCAGTTGCAAACTTTTGTGACATAAATGATATATTAATTAAATGAGACAAAAAGAACATCAGAACATTCTCCCTTTTATTGCAATTGTGGTACCATTCAGTCGAGTAAAAATGGTAAAGGGGTACTTGAGCTGAAAACTCCAGATAGAATGGATACAGTTTCAAAAAAAGGTTGAGAACCCCTGATCTAAAAAACAGAGTTGGAACATATTAGACTGGATCTGCACTCAATATGCATTGGTCATAGTTGTTATTGACTTATCACAGCTGTTTGATAAGTCACAGGAACAAAACATGTGCTGCACCAGAAGTAACACCTTGTCAGAATTGGCAAGTGGTCATCGCATCTAGCAGGCAGCATCCCAAAGGGGCACTGAAGCAATAGATGCATAGTCCTGATAGGTATGGAAAGAACAAACTGTTTTTCAAGAAAATTGAGGTATGATAGACCAAGTGTTTGGTCTATCATACCTGGTATTTGGTATTTGTGGCTGACGTAGACATGCATTTTATCTACACTATGAAAGCTGCAGTGCCCATCTCATCCTCCACCTTATCTTTTGTTGGAGAGGTATTTTCAAGGTGAGCTGTGTTTGAGTGAAAATAACAGAGGTGGTTATAAAACTTAAATGTTCCTGAGTGACTGTATTTATGTATTTTGTTTCATTGCTAGTTCAGTCAGGAAAACTCTATACTGTGTTATACATATTTTCATTACTTTGGCCTTTGGCCTCTCCCTTGAGGAACCCCAGCCCATAATTTAGTTTGCTGATAGTGGAGAGGCTGACTGTAGGGAGGCCATGGGCAGGGGGGCAGGATAGTGCCCTCTCCCTTAGACAAAGCTGAAAAGCAGGTGGAGGCTGGGGAGAAGGAGGAGACGAACCCTGACACCCAACAGGGACGAATGGATTGAGGTAAGCTGTTGTTAATTGAATGACGAATGAGATACTAGCCATTTGACTGACAAATGTCTGGTAATGGAGGTGCCTAATATGCTTCATGTTTACAATTTTAATCTAAGTTAAAAGTGAGTTCCCTGCCAAAAGTATCGCTTTGCTCCTCTACAGCAGGAGGCAACCCGGTGCACATCACATAACTCAATGTCTTGCTTAGCAGGCTGTCAGTCGGGTGTCACATCATTAGGTTGCTTCTTGTAAGTGTTTGTGATGAACACTGTCTGGTTTCTCTATATGTGAATATTAATGGTCTGTCATTTCCTTGATAACCGTAGGTGCAGGATTGTTTCCTTTTTCAGTTTATTGTTTTTTAACAAAAAAAAGTTACCAGAGCATTCACTTGTTAATATTTAGCAGACACTCATTTTGAGAAATCTGTTTCAGATTTACACCAGTTACCTCTATGATAAGAAATACTACAAACAAAGCCTGTTCTATATCTGTAGATTTTCTGTCACAAACAGTACTTTGGCATTACTGTACCTTTCCAAGCTCAGAACTTCAAAGTCCCACAGACAAAATAAATAAGCTGCTGCTTATTTCAGATCTGAGCGCAGTACCTTCAGGTGTGGCAAAAGAAATCTAAGAACCACTGCATTTTTATCCTGTGTGTGCGAAAGTACAAACAGTGTTGTGTTAACAATCACAAGATAAGTAGTGGAAAAACAACTATTGATTTTTAAAAAAAAAATTGTAATCAAACCGAGACTGAGAAAATGCATCATGTCTACCCCAGAGTGACTACCCATATTCAGTTCTTCTTTTGATACTTCCTTTTGTCAATAATACTGAATTGAGTTGATTTCCAGTTGCCCCATATTGAACCTTCAGTCAAAATATCAAACTAATCCACTTAAAGCTCTGCCGCTGGGAGCGCAGGATGAGTCACACAGCTTGGACGTCGCCAGTTCGTGTCCGGGCTGTGCAAAGAGGCCGAACTTTTCTGGGGACTCTGAAAGAGGCATCACATTGGCTCTGATGCTCCTGGGGTGGTATGGGAAACAGGCAGGGATTGCTTCTCCTCATCTAGCAACAACAAACCCTACTGAGCACATTCAGAGTGGATAAAAACCAGGGCTGATCTCTTTTCTCTGGGATCGGTAGCTCGCCCACCTCTGGATTGCTCACCGTAAAAGTGATTCTGGCTTTAGGCTTGTGTGATCGGAGGACACTCACATGCCCTCAGAACATCTGTGCTGTGTGGGGACTCGCTGTGGTGAGGAGAAAAAAACAACATAATTGGACATTCAGAATTGGGGGAAAATAAATGAAAAGAAAAATAATAAAATACGAAACTAATATTATTTGGATATTTTCATTAAAAAAGTTTCAGATTTTATTGCGATTTGAAAAATTATGGTATTGTAACAAGCCAGGGACTACTGCATTTCCGTTGTATGCAGTTGCAATTTTTCTCACACTTTGGTTGTGCTAGTCGCTGTCCTCAGACACTAGTTCTCCGGTTTATTTATGTAGCAATTACCGTTCAGTCACAAGTTTACATTTGGCTTGAACAATGTGGGTTGGGCTACTGAATCTGTCCATTTTGCTTTCTCATTGGGTTTGTTTTGGAACAGTTGCTGTGGAAGCACATGTTGGTTTGGTTCGGATCGGACAGTACAATGAAGATGGCAGTCAAAGTGACGAGTAATTGATGTTGTGTTTAGAGTTTGCCTTAAATAAAAGTGTCCTTGAACGGTGTGCTTGAAGGCAAGGAAAGGTTTTGATTTCTTTATTTCTCTGTATCCTGACAAGTGCCATTTGGAGCAGGCAAGTTCCAGAAATGCATTTATGCCTTGCTGTTGTGTGGCTCTTAAGAGACTTTTCCAGTCTTAGCTCACCGATTTGAAACCAATCAGATGATGAAACCGCACATGCTGCCTGTACTGTATATTAACTGTTGTACTACGAAAGGGCAATATACAACCCATTGCCATTGGCATGGTTACAAAAGAAAAGTCATGAACTTTGTTTAAATGCACAAGAATTACACTCAATTATTTCCTATCTGAGATGTTCTGATAAACTCTCGAGACTTAAACACTCCCTAATAGCTTAGAGTCCTCCACTTTGTTTTATAGAACAGGATGCGTGTTTATGTTGAGATTGTATGTGCTCATGGTAAATACATTAAATATACATTATAGAGTACATTCCGACATGAAACACATTGTTACGCCCTGTGGGATATCACTGTATGATATCCTTCCTGAGTGACATTTTTTTTAAGCATGTCTATTGGGAATATGTTTGTATAAACCCACTGCTTCATGTTTTCTAACGGTACCCTTTACTTTGACCTTTCTACCATACTGTGGTCATGTGACTTTTTTTGTTTTCCAGATGAGAAAGACCTAATGCTGTTATATATTGACCTCATATTCAGTACACGTCTTTATTATATTATTTTGTAGGTCAAGTTTAATAGTTTCTTACAAGAGAAATAGATGAGGCAGTAGTGTTACAAAGCAGTGTGTGAAGTGTATGGTTCTCACTCCAGCATTGTGAAATTGAATAGAACCAATCCCAGAAAGATAATTGATTGTTTCTGTGTGTTTATCATTGCGATTGGAAAAACTATAACTGCTGACAAAGCTTTTCTTGAAATAGTTTTTTTTGTAGGCACATGGTTGGCTGAGGAAGTCATTATTGCAGCAAGTGTATTCTTTTTCTCAAGTACCTCTTAAGTTCAATCTCAAAACCAATGAAACTTTCAAGAGGATTCTTTTTTTCATAATTTCAATCACCTAATAAAAGATCCTTCAAATTATACTTAATTAAACTTGTACCCCACCATTTCCTTGTGCGGCTCCATATAGTAATCAAGTTAGATTTTAATTAAAAAAAACTGGAATGATTGGGCTGCAATCCAGCACTTCCCATGAAAATAGGAAATCCAGAAGAAAGAAAAATAAACACATCCTGCTCTGGAAGCAACAGGACTGTGTTATCGTTTGCCGTAGGAAGTGAAAAGTATGGTTTAAGGCAGATAGAATGGGCTTGTCACGCACCGAACAGCAAACTGTCAGCACAATCGCATTACACGTAACCGCTGTTTTCTTAGGCATTTCTTAAACACACCGGGGGCAGCTGTACATTGTTCTTTTTAAAGATATGGCACTTTACACCATCTCAATGTTCTTAATAATTCATTAATTACTTGTTTTATATACTACTGTGATGATCAGGGCAGGGTGTTGTTTTGTGTAATTGAATTCGTTTGAAATTATTACAATCTCGGATAATTGCAGGCATCTAACGTTTGTCTCTTTGTATGTGAAAACTGATGCTTTGTATAACACAGTCTCCAAAGAGGAGTAAAACTCTTTTAAATGAAAAAAAAAACAGCACAAAATTATGTTTGTACACAAAATAAAATAGTGTAATTGGGACACACGGTCAGTACATTTACAGTACATGCAGGCTAATAGTCCAGTATTATTCAGAATATTAATATTCAGAGTAAGTATTCCAGTCATGTAAACAGCTAGTCAGAATAAGGGAAGTACTATTCTGAATAAGTAGATTATTCTGTAGATTATTAGTTCATGTAAATCGCATAATCCAAATACTTGCCTTTCTCTGTCCCCATGTATATGTTTACAGTATGTTGGGCTTGAATTATGCACTGACCTAAATTTTGTTAATGAATTACAAATAAACAGCGTGTGTTTACGGAGCTGACAGGTTGATGCTGCAGAGCAGAACAGAAAAACAGCACATATGCAAAGATTAATAGAGAATATTTTTTTAACTGTTAGGAATAATACTGCAGTATATCCATAGTGTTGGATTAAGGTTTTCCTTGCTTTGTATTTCGATGCTCTACAGATACTATAGTTGCTAGTTTATTGGAAGGAATAAGGTATGCATCCAGTCTTGCCTTGTAATTGCACATGTAGTATTCTGGATATTTGTATTTGCAAGTAAACTATCTGCATAGTGGAGTATTAAATCCCATGTGTGTGTAAACAGACTATCTAGAATACTTATTTGAAATACTCACCTGCAGTATTCCGAATATGTTGTGCATGTGAATCTACTGAATGATTCAGCCGTATGTGCATTTTATCGCAGCATGAGCAATGTATCTCACAGCTGCTGTTCTTTACACACAGTCGATCATGATAGAGGCTGAAATCCCATGCAACAAGCCGAGAATACTTGCCAATAACACATTTGTATTATTGGGCTGGAATGCTTTCAATTGATTGAATACCTCTCCAACCCACAACAATTTAAAAAAAAACATCTATATCCATCACTGTTGAAACAGCGTTTTTCAGTCTAATTAGTGAGAGATCATCAATCTCTTTGTTAATAGTACAATTATGCTGTAAGAGTTGAAAATAGGTGTGCTGTGTGACTAAACAACCTATGCATTGCTACACCAATCCCAAACTGATTTCTTACCCTAAAGCCATATATTATAGACATGTTGAAAGTCTTCATAACAAACTGAATTAAAGAAATGTATTTTTAAAGAGCTAAGCTCTGTATAATAACCCTTTTCCCCCACCACATCTTATTATGAAAGCTGAATTTTTAATGACTTTGAAGAAGTATGCATGAGCTAAATGTCAAAACACATGTGTTGAACTTTTGTCCCCTTTTATCCTAAAAGTAATTTGTAAGGAATGTAAATCCCTGCTGCTGCTTGAATTGAAAGCATACAGATTTAATACAGCTGATTTGTGAAACGGCTGTATGTTTAGTCAAGAATATATATGTCAAGAATATGTAATATTTAGATTTTTATCTTGAAAGAAAAAAACATTTATCATGAAGAAAACATCAAAGCAATTGACACATGATTGAAAATACGTTTAGTGTTTGTATTCATGAACAGATTAAAATCAAAAAGAGACTGTCTGGGAATATTCTGAACCATGATTCACTGATTAAATTCCATCCCCATATGGCTAAAATAGAACAACCATTTTGTGATTGTCCAATTTTAATGTAATGGTGTGTTTTGTCATTAAGCATTTCTGTGCCTGTACATTTTTTTTCATATTAAACAAAAAAATGAGATAATAAATGATTACTCTTTATTGATTGTCAGGTTGTGTTTGTTCTGCAGTAATAATGGAGTGTTCCAACAACAACAACAATGACAACAATTTACATTTCTATAGTGTCTTTCATCATAAGGATCCCAAAGTGCTTCTAACACTCAAAGAAAATGAACAATTAACCATTCAGTTAAAACAGAATTTGATAAAACAGAAATTTAAAAAAAAAGTGATTTAAAAAACTGGTTTTAATTGTTTAAAAAGATAGTTTGTAGAAATAGAACAATTAAAAAGAGTCTAAAACAAAAATGTAATACAATTAGAATTAGAAAAGGACAAAAAGAATATAAAGCTTGCAAGGTTTTCAGGCAGGAAATCTATAGTACAAATGCCTAGTACATTCATTGGTTAATCTACAAGCCTATTACCGGCAAGTTCCCATTAACCTATAAGGTATATAAACCTATTTAGCAAACTCAGTTTTGCCATGCTTTTGAATTACCACCTCCTCCCTAACCACCTCATCACTTTGATGAACACGTCACATAGATTTATTATTTTATTGTTTGATTTTTAGCAGGCGACATCGGGATGCTTCAAGGGATTTGCTCCAACTATTTTTACTCTACTTATTTTTATTCACCCATTGTTGGGTTAAACGTTTTGGAAATCTATGAGATTTTGTATTATAATAAAGGTGGTTATTTAATGCAAGATTGTCCTGATTGAAAATGCAGTTTTGATTGTAAAATAGAAAAATTAAGATAGACAAGCTATTTTGTAAAAATACTCTTTCAATCTTGACTTAAAAACAGTAAGAAACCCAGCTTCCCTGACGGAAGAAGGTGGAACATTACATAATTTAGAAGCTTTACAAGTAAAGGCCTTTCATCCCGTGTTATTTTTATTCACTCTAGGAATAACCAGCAGCCCCGCATCCTGTGATTTAAGTGCAGTTAGGAGTGCACGGGGTCAGTAATTCCCTGTTAGTAACTGGGTGCTAATCCATCGTATTTTGTCATTGTATTTTGTCATATACTTGTACTTACTAGAACTGAAGTCATTGTATTTTATCTGCTCATAATTGTATTAATACTTATACTGTGATTCTTAAAATGTATTTTTTGTTTCCGACTGTAAGTCGCCCTGGGTAAGGGCGTCTGCTAAGAAATAAATAATAATAATAATAATCCATTCAGGGCCTTATAATTTAAAAGCAACATCTTAAAACCAATTCTAAACTGCACAGGGAGCCAGTGCAAAGAGGCCCAAACAGGGGTAATACTGTATGTTCACTTTTTCTAGTTTTAGTCAGAATTCTAGCTCCCATATTCTGGATGAGCTGTAAGCAAGACCCCACACATTTTGGGATACCAGAGAAAAGTGCATTACAATAATCAATCCTACATGAAACAAAGGCTTTCACCATCAGATACAGAAATCATAGGTCTAAGTTTAGCTATATTTTTCAAATGATTAAAGGATACTTTAGTAACTTTCCTCATATGAGTTTCGAATGATAGATGGCCCCCAGATTGCTAATTTTTAGTTTTAGTTCTAATGAGAGACTGCTAAAGTCTAACTCAAGTGAACCAGAATTTTTTAGTTGGCTCTGCGAGCCCACTAGCATAAACTGTTTTTATCAGAATTCAACATTAAAAAATTCTGAGACCTCCAACACTTGATGTCAGCAAGGCAAGCAGCCAGCAGAAGTATTTCCTGAGTATCATCAGGGTAACAATGGGTTCGGTTCACTCTGTCGGTGGACAATGTCACGTAAATGTAACATATTATAATGAAAATAACAAATGATCTAAAATTGAGCCCTGTGGAACACCACAGACAATGTTGATTTCAACTCCCCAACAAAACAAATTGAAACCTATCAGAGAGATAAGACCTGAACCTGTAAATGACAGAACAACTTCTATTTGAATGTATTTTTTATAGGATTTTTAAAATCAATTTAGAAAAAAGTGCCTTTATGTGTGTTAACATTCCTAGCATCATCACTGGATTTTTTTTTATTTTTTACTTTAATTTGGGATTCAAATAAAACTGTTTCTTCCTGGTATCTAATCAGTTCCTGTGTGGTAATCATGTGGCCTTTTTGCAGCTAGATCATTGGAGAAAACTGAGTCATTTCATGTCAAGTTAACCACTGGATCCCCACTTGATCAGCAGTATTCAGTATCTATCCATATACTGCAAAATAGTACATGGGGAATAATGGCAATCCCCTAAAATCCTTAATTTCCCTCTGTTAGAGCCCTATATCTCTTGAAATATAAGAAGCTTGAAACATATGACCCTAGAAACTCTATTATTTGACTTCACTCATTATTTTGTAGTATGCAACCATTTCTTAAAAAACATTTACTGTGTGCAAAATAAAATACCATACAGACTCATAACTGCTATACAAAAGCATGTCTTTACCTGTGTGAATTACCTACAATCAGGAGTTCACAAAACACAGTTTGATTGCTTACATCATTGTGCTAAAATGCCTTACCTATTACATCTTAAAACCGGCACTGACTTTAGGGCCATAAGTACCTGTTGTGGTACAGTTCTGAAAGTGAATGGTTTGTACAAGCTTATGGGCATAGTGCATGAATGTATAACTTATTTTGCACTCACTATGTTCCCCATCATTAGGATTACATCCCATACGGGACATAATTAATTAATTGTCCAATGACTATCCATTTATGCCTCTACAAACCATTCAGTTTTCAAAACAGTATCACCTGTATCGCAGTATGTTTTGCGTGCAGCTTGGAAGATGTAGTAAGTTTGAAGGTGCCTGAAACTCTCTTAGCAGAGGAGATATTGCCAGGCCATGTTAGGTAACTGCAAGAGAGGTGGTGGGTTGTTAACAAATAAAACACAAAGAAAGGTAGACAATGCTATTTAAATCACAAAGAACTATTTATCAATTTTAGGATATTTCGGACTATTCACGATATAATAATGAGTAGGGTGTTGTACCATATGGTCAGAAAGGCCTCACACAATTAGCAAAATTCCAAAGTGGTTAGTTGGAAAAACAAACCATGTTTAACATTGCTTCTGGGGAATTTTGTTCCTGTATAACAGCACTCCATGTGTTGTCAACATGATTCCACTCAAGTACATTTCTCATGTTCTGCTGCCAAAATATTTCCATACCATGGACCCACCGTTTCAACAATGGATTGGTGGCTGGTGAGATTGAATTAAATCTACTGTATTTCACTTAAATATAGTAATGGACTAACCTTAATACAAATAAAGTCTGATGTCTTGTATTAACAATTTAACCATTCAAATGCACAAACCAAAACAAACTAGCTGTATTCTGAAGATTATTATTTATTTCTCAGCAGATGTCCTTATCCAGGGCGACTTACAATTGTTACAAGATATCACATTATTTTTACATACAATTACATTATTTTTTACACATTAGTTTTACATACAATTACCCATTTATACAGTTGGGTTTTTACTGGAGCAATCTAGGTAAAGTACCTCGCTCAAGGGTACAGCAGCAGTGTCCACCACAAGGGATTGAACCCACGACCCTCTGGTCAGGAGTCGAGAGCCCTAACCACTACTCCACACAAGATGTCCTATGCAGTATTTCCTATGTGAATGACACCAACAAGTATAATATGTCAGGAAATTTGTCCTCTAGAATTGTATTTATGGAATATATGTTTTTCCGTAAACACATTTACCAGACATTGAGAGTCAAAAGTAAGCATTCAAGGAATGTATAGTAAATTTGTTTAATGGGAACCATATGATGGTATAAACTACGGATAACCCATGTGATTATTTCCTTTGATGGCAAGTATAAGTATGCTTGATAACTTCATTCTCTGTGGAGGGGAATAAAAGCATGGTCATTCATATAATATGCTGTGCTATCTTGCCTGTTCTAAACAAATTAATGGGAATACATGCTTAAATGTTCTGATATTACCTTTCGTAAACTGAATACATAAGGCACAACTTATTAACACATTAATGTGATTATGTAGGCAAATTGTTTGAATGGGGGGTGGAGCAGTATTTACTCTATCAGCTGGTATATGGAATTTAGGATTCTAAATATACATTTGAAGATAGTTTTATGTATGTAAGTTATATTGAAATTTTCTCATAACAGCTACCATATTAAAATATCAAAGGATTCCACTAGCTCAGTTCATTGGAAAGGAAAAAAAGCTGGGACAAAAAGTAATCCCTCCCCCCACTAAAATCTACAGCAATCAGTATTTAAGTTACCATTAGGTCCTAGAAAAAAAAAAAAGAAAAAATACAGTATCAGATAGCCTACATGTGTTAAGGTAGATTGTGCTGTTTGTTCAGTAACATGTTCACAAGGTGTTCATAAAGTGTATCAAAGCCTCCTAGCTTTGTTAGAGAACAGAGCACAATGTCTCTTGTTATTCTGATGTGGTAAAACAAAGTTGCTGAAAGTACTCAGTCTGCATCCAGTTGTTTGATTTATTTTCCATTCAAATCAGAGACTATTGCTTTTGTGATTACTGCATTGCTACTGACAAACACCACTATTCTTGATTTTGTTTTTAAACTTTATTTTCTATACTAAATTTAAATAGATGCAATAGCAGTGTGGAGTAGTGGTTAGGGCTTTGGACTCTTGCCCGGAGGGTTGTGGGTTCAATCCCTGGTGAGTGACACTGCTGCTGTACCCTTGAGCAAGGTACTTTACCTCAATTGCTCCAGTAAAAACCCAACTGTATAAATGGGTAATTGTATGTAATAATAATGTGTAAAAAAATAATGTAATTGTAAGTAAAAATAATGTGATATCTTGTAACAATTGTAAGTTGCTCTGGATATGGGCGTCTGCTAAGAAATAAAATAATAATAATAATAAGGTTGAACGCTTAGAACAGCGAGGAAGCAGACTTTAGTCTAGATTGAAAGACAATATTCAGAGAACGTGAATTGATTTGGAACATAGATTGCACATAGTTTGAATGATAACATTCAAGGTCCTTTACCAGCGATTGTATATTAGATCTTGTAAATTAATTTGGCTTGACAGTTTCCAATCTGCAAGTACATGAGTTGGGCATTTCCGATCACTTAGCTGTGTTACTGGAATGGCAAATCCCTATACCTCCTTTTAATAAGATCACTATTGCATTTCGTAATTTGAGGTCAGTGGACTCGGCTGCAGTCTCTGAGACTATTAACGCCTCTCTGTGTGCAGTTCAGTATTCTTCCTTGGAGAAGCGGTAGAGTTATACAATGATACACTTACTGATATTTTGAATTATTTAGCCCCTCCAGAAATCGCTCTGTCTCATTTAATCGCTCCTGTCCCTATGGATCTTGTACACTTAGCGCTTGTGGAGGAAAACTGGTCTTACTGTTTTCTCTCAAGCCTTAAAACAACATCTGCTTGTGTACAGAGGTGCTCTAAATTTAGCTAGGACTTCCTTCTATTCTCAACTTATTGAGCACTATTGCCAAACCCCGGTCACTACAGACAGTCCTTCAACTTGCCCAGGAATGGGAGTACGTGACCCGAGAAGAGAGCAGCATCTCTATATATAGTGCATCGCATGCAGTCGCACCCTACTGCACCAGGAGCGAAAAGAAAGAAGAAAAATTTGGTGATGTTGGTGTTTTGTAGCTGAACTGTATCCCGTTAAGACTGCACACGCAGCATTTGACAAGCTGCACAAAATGTCAATTTATCAGCTGAGATGATTATTATATCATGTGGTTGCTTAGTAAAGCCTGGCCACGCAGCATTTGACAGGCTACACAAAACATGACAATAAGCAGGTCTGTGGGATGATAAGAGAGGTAATTTCTCAAAGAACCTATGGTGCATGGCAAGTGATTTTTGAAGAATTGTGATAATAAACGGGTTATGATATTAAGCAAAGCGATATAAAACAGGTTTATCTGTACTGTACAATTTATTGTTTTTCAGGTAAGCATTTAAATATTTAAACACATTTATTGTATAATAGTTTAGAATGTGACAACACAATTTTTTTCTGTTTAATAAAGATTGTTTAATCGTAAAATATCTTGACCATCAAATTCTGTGAAATAAGCCATTTTTTACAGAGAAAAGATACAGCCCTACTTATAATACACACACACACACACATAGACACACACACACGTTTTCATTCCTATATTTGTGGGGACTTCTCATTAACTCTCACTATATTTTTATTTACTATTTCTAACTCGTCAGACAAAACTCCACACGGTGAAAGTCGACAACAAACTAAATATTTTGGCACCTTTTTTTTGATATTTACTTCTTAAAAAGGTGTTTTACAAAGTGGGGCTGTCCCTACAACGTCGTTTTTTCAGGAGTTACTATCTTTTTGGGAACATTTTCTCAAATTTTGACCACACATTGATAGCAATACATACCCACACACAAGTATATGTATTTCAGGAATAGAAGCAATGGGTACAGACTTGCCCTCTGCCCCCCTTGGCTCCGGCGCCCCTGCTTCAGTCGTGCTGACAGGCTGTGATTGGGTCTGATTGCTTTTGCTTTTGTTGGTGCAAAGTATTGATTGGTTGGTTTTGGTGGATAATGAAATACATTTGGACCACTTGTGTCTTTGTTCAGTATTTGCTGTCCAATAGATGTGAACTGAGCTTTCATTATAGCAAGTCATTATGAAAAATCCAGTACTTGTGAGGATTGATTTTGAGTTTGATTCACGGTTGATGCTGTGATGTTCCAGCAGGCATGATGGTACTGAATCGTTTTCTAATAAAAGCATATTGACCAGAACTGCACAGTGAGTAACATATTATTGATTTTCATCAAATACTATTTTTTCAGGAATGTGCCATTCTTATTATAGGAATAAAGACTAATGTGCAACATTGAATCATGGCACAGTTAAACTTTCGGTTCTCTGGTATTATGTCATCAATCATTACTGGGCAGAGGCTTCCATTCTTTCTTTTGATAATGGGCCTCAAATTACCTACCTCATAAGACAACACACTTTATTTCTGTATCCATTACCCCCAATAAAGGAACTGAAGTTGGTCATTTAAGTATGTTCTGAGGTGCATAAGTTTTTTTTTCTTCATATTTTTGTATTTATTTTGTTGGCATACTGGACAATTATTTTAGGTGTCTAATATTTTGTAAGATTTTTACAACGCTCAGTAACATTGTATGCAGACTGGACAAATGGTTATTAATATGACAAAGACCAAAATACACAATTTATGGTAGTTTAACAAACAATCTTTATATATATA
>CM060252.1:13920912-13952879 GCA_030684275.1 Acipenser oxyrinchus oxyrinchus | reverse complement strand
TATATATATGAAAACACTTAAGCAATTTCAAATATTTATTCATGACAAAAGTATTTACACCCCTGCTTTATATTTCATGCATCCTCCTTTTCTTTTGCTTTTATTATGGTTTTCAGACATTTATGATAATTCTTAACCAGTATGTTACATCTGGGCCAATTCTGTCTTGCATATTTCCTTCAGCTCAGACAGATTGGATACACAATGCTTGGCTACAGCTTTTTTCAGATCTGGTGATTGCGAAGGCCATTCCGGAACTTTTATCTTTGCTTTCTTCAAGAATTCCAGTTGACTTAGCCATATGCTTTGGATCATTATTGTGTTGGAAGATAAACTGTCTACCAATCAGCCTATTTGTAGAATACAATGTGATGCATGGCTGCTTTCTTTCAATCTTCAATCACAACAATTTCTCCAGTCCCTGAACTGCTAAAATGCCCCAATATCATGATCAAACCACCTCCATGGTTAACTGTAGGAACACGGTTTTCATCATTTAAGTGTAGCACCCGGGAGGGGCACCCGTTCTTTTCAGTCAGGGTGGGATCAGTCAGGCAGAATACCAGAAGGAAATAAACTAAGACCACAACAATATGCAGGGCAATGAACATCGTTTTATTAAATACAGGTGGTAAACTATATTCAGTCATTTTTCTTATTTCCCCAACCCACCGCTGAACACAAACCAGGAAGTCCAATTCCTTCTCTGCTCCTGCTGGCTGTGCATCCATCCTCCACTCCAGACAAACCCGGGTTCACTTCAATGACAAAATCCAATTCATCGAATGGATGAAATCAGGAACTTTTATACCAGGTGCTCAGCTTCTTCAAATTGTTCAATTAGCACCCATGGGGGCCGAGAACAGGAGAACATCAACGTGCTTGTGAGATGTGTACAAATCTACAACAAAGTTACGTGCCAAAATAAACATGCTTTATAAATGTGTTAAAATAAAACAAACTAACTAACATTAAATGAAACGTGACAAATCAAAACGTGAATATACTACAATAACAAAATCAACCGTGCCTAAATTAAGTGACATGGGTCACCCCGTTACATAAGGCTTTCCTCTTTTTTCTCTATTTTTCGGACCAGATAATTTTACTAAAGAATGCTTCATATCTTTTGGCTTATTTAAGAAGGTTTTTTTTTTTTTTTTAATGAATTTTCTACGTGCACTCTTATCTACACACTGTAGTCCTCTGAATCATTGGTAAATCTGTTTGCTTACAGATTTACAGTTATTTAGAAAAGGGAGTGCCTGTTTTTTTTAAACTGTAGGTTCTGGTGTTAGCCTGTGCCACATTCCAAGAACAAGAGAGATAAGCAGACTAAGGTCTGTAAAGGTCATTCAATGTGTCTGGGTGAAATTGACAAGGCATGTGAGGGTTAATCAACTTGATCCCATGGTGTTGTTGCACATTTTTTCCAGGGTAAACACATGTTTGTTACAATAGATGGTTGGATGTTAGTAAATATAAATATGTATAGATGAGGGTTCCATAGCTCCTGAAATGCTCTCTGTTCTTCTAGCCTTGTGCCCAGTATACCTTACAAATTATAAAACTACTCACTTTCATTATATGTTTTACTAGTGTATCATTCTCTGTTTTCTAAAAATGATCATCACATCCATTGTTATGATGATGCACACTAAAAAATAATAATATGAGAAATATGGACGGGCACAGTACTCCACATCACAAAGCAAAACCACATGAGTAAGCCTCAATCTTAGCTCTCGAGCCCCCTTTCTCAGCATAGAGAAGAGGATACTTCCAGGTCACATCAGAGGCTGTTCACAAGACAATGTGGGGAAGTTCACAATAAAGAACTTCATTTTCCATTATCTTTATATTCATAAAAAGAAAAACAGTATTAATTATGTATGTGCAGTGTGTAATCGAAATGTCAATAATGGAAAGCAGTCACACTGTTAAAGTATTTTTTAAAAGTATATAATAGTTTACTGCATTTGAATTGATCTTTTCACCATGTTTCATAAAACTTGAAGGTTGCTATATACTGTACATTAAAAAAAGTATTTTTGGAGCTGTACAGCTTTTACTATGTAGAGGAACAGCAACATCGTTTAAAAAAACCCTAAATTCGGGGATGAATGGATGATGTTGTGCAGTACTTAATCTAAAGTATTGCATGTAGGCACGCACTCCCCCTTTATGATGTACTGTATGTATTTTTTTTTCTGCGGTTAACATACCTTTGTCAAGATATCACGTTTGTTTAAATCGGAATCCGCTGCTTTTCATGAAAAGCAGGAAGAGTGATATTTGATACTAACGTAACAAGGGTCTCTCCCTGAAAATAAAAATGCATCAATGCCTTTGAATGATCTAAACAGTGTATAAGTTTATAACTACTCCTCAATATAAATCCTATCAGTGTTTCCCCCAGGGCGATTCATTGACTTGAATAATATCACTAACGACTATACAAATACAGTAGAATAAGCCAACTGATCTGTGGGCAGTTGTACATTAAGAGTGCCAGTATTGACATACAGTACACTTGACTGACTTTCAATACATGGAACTGCCTGGCAAAACCAGCTATTAGATCTGAAGAGCAGCATCTGAACCTCTGAGAATGACTGCAAATATCATGGGGGAGTAATGTAATTTGAAGCTACTTTTAGTAATGAAGCAACCTGCACACTGACATTTAGATTTGCATAATAATTTAAGAATTAAATAACTGATATATTGTACATTTTCTGTAAGGTCCTCTGTTATTCTATAGTCATATACACTACCTAACAGTTCTGAACTCTTTGTTAGGCATGTCATGTTATTTCTTCTTTCTTATCATACGCCACATTACCTTGTCTCTTGAGAAAGTATAATAACCTGTGCTGTAAAAGATAAAGAGTATCCCTTAAAGCTCTATATTGTAAGCAATTGCTGTGTTCCCTGGTCATCATTTGCGACATTTCTACTTGCTAACATTTTTATTATTGTCTTAAGATTGTATTGTCATCTTATGTGTTATGTACACCCAGACATGAATACCTCATGCTATTTACCATCAAGACTACAAAATTAAATTCCCTTGTGGTGTGAATTTGATTTGAACTCAGGCCTCTAGAAGGGACAGGCATGACTGAATAAGCCTGTGGTACCATTCTATCAGATATTGTACTTACGAACTGTAAACATAAAAATAAAAAAAATGTACCTCATCCTGTGTACAGATGTTATTTTTCACCATTTTAGTACCAAATGGGTTTGACAACACTGACAAAAGTGTTATGGATACATATATGCATGTAGTGTTGGTTTTCAAGATGATTATGACTTTTTAATAATCAGCCACCTGATTTACAATAAGCAGGCATATTGTTGAGTGACTGGTTAACAGCAGTAGCAATTAACAGCAGCTAAATATGTAAATGTTATGCAGGTCAATGAGTACACAGAGTAGGGTTAGGTACATAAAGAGAAAAATGGTAAATCAATAGATTCGCTGTGTGGAGATAAATGTCATTACATCTGAATGCAATACTTCCCTGTGTGGCTTGCTGACAGAAAAAAAAAAAATGTATCACACGACTTAGTGAAAATGTAACTGCTCTGAAAAGCTCACTTGCACAGATGCAGTCATGATAAGACATGTTGCTCAGCGAGAGAGAGAGAGAGAGAGAGAGAGAGAGAGAGGGGACAAACTGACACTGCCTTTTGAAAAATATTTTAGAGCAGAGCAGGACGGACATAACAAACTGGAACAGCAAAAACAGAAACTCCCAAAAGAGGCTGATCAATGATCTATCAGCAAGGAATCTAAAAATCGATTCATGGCACACTGGACTGCACAGATCAACAAACAGAGAGAGAGAGAGAGAGAGAGAGAGAGAGAGAGAGAGAGAGAGAGAGAGAGAGAGAGAGAGAGTGGGCAGACCTACAATGATTGAAATATTTGTATTCTGAATATGATGGGAAACTTAACAGACTAAACCTGTTTTTTGTAAATGTGCTACATAGATAGGCATGTATGTATTACTAAATGTAATTAATCTATGGTCAGTTTACATCCTGAATATTGTGTGATTGATAATAGCCATTGTCGAGTCCTGAACTCCTAATGTAACATAAGATAGTGATCTCCTTCAGCTTCCCAGCTGCATATAATAATAATAATAATAATAATAATAATAATAATAATAATAATAATAGTTGCTATTGATGCTTAATACTGACTTATTTCAGATACCTTGAAGCAATGTAATTTTATTTGTATAGTAAGTAGGTTTTATTCAGATTTATTCAGCCGATAATCATGATTATCATGATAATTTACAGCAGATAATCGATAACAGAAAAATGTATTATAGTCCAACATTAATTGCCAGTACTAGTAAAAATATATATATATGATACTGTAATAACAACCTACACATTACTGTAGGTTGTGATTATCATTGTTTGGATAAGCGACATACAGGGTTAGGAACATAGGGTTAGGAATATCCTTGAGACAAACTCTGCTGCATTGATGCTGCAATCCTGTGTAAACTCAATACCAGCAGAGTGCACCAGAGAACCTTTTGGGATTTGCTACTGGACTGTAAATCTACGTTCTCACAAGATAACTTCTGTATGACCATACTGAACTATAGCATTTTTTGTACTGATCTTTAATTTTTAATTAGGAATCATTTTAAAGCTTGCTGTATTTGTTTAATAGTCCTGCCTCTTGGCTAGCACTAATAATTGTCCCACTGTATTTTTAAAATCAATGTGCTGATTGACAATTAGCTTACCATGGTATCGGTATGACATATATTGTTCCTTTTCTATATTATAACATAAGTCATGAATAAACCATGACATACTGTACATAGGAAACTATTTACACAAAATGTCAGGAAATAGAACTATATAACAAATTCAGGGAAGTGAACAAATTTCTTTATTTTTCAGTTACTGTCATATTTGCTTTGGTTTTAACTCCAAAATTTCAGGTAAGCAACACAACATCAGACTCATAAAAAACAAAACCAATGCCATTTATAACAGATTTTTATTTCAGCTCACTTTGCTTAAAATGTAAATCGACCTTATTATTTTCTATTCGCCTCTAAGTCGTCCCCTCAGACGGGGCTCAAATCCTAGCTTCTGTCTCTCTCTCCTTCCCCCAAACCCGAGCAACTATCTCCAACTGCAAAAACCAAATGTCTGGTAAGCCTTGTGCTGTTAAATGCCTCGAGCCAAAGGCGTGGACATTAAACATAATGAGTAGGGCTGTAGCAGAAGGTAAATCCCTCTTATGAGGGCTCTATTGCTATTAGAAAACATTTAAAAATAAAAATAAAACATTTAAGCAAACACTATTCTCATATATATTTTTTCTTTTTGACTTTATTTGCTATGCTAAATTTAAATAGATAAATTGAACATATAGGACAGCAAGGAAGCAGACTTAGGCTGGGACCAAATCAAAACTTTGACAACCGCTAATCGCACTTAACAAAACTGTATTTAATAGTTGTTTTTTTGTAAGTATCTTATTTCTTCTACTCATAAAGAAAAGCTATTAAATACAGTTTTGTTAAGTGCGATTAGCGGATTGTCAAAGTTTTGATTTGGTCCCAGCCTTAGTCTGCATTGACAGACAATGTTCAGAGGGCATGTACTAGAATGGAGATTTTCTTTCATCAAGCAGAATGATTTTCTGGCAGATTGATTTGGAAAATTGATTAAAATAGTTTGAATGATAAAATTCAAGGTCCTTTACCAAGGACTCATATTGACCAATCAGGTTAAAGGAAATCTCTGATCCTTTTTCTATTACTTATTAATGCTCTTGGGTACTCATGCAGCAATAGAGATCCTCACTCTTATGATTTCTAGACTTGAATTGTAGTATGATTAATATCTTCACACACTCTGGATCTGCCTATCTAGAATACTTTTCACTTCTTCTCTCTGGCAGTTCTCGCTGATAACTTGCTGCGAGGAAGTACCATTCCTCTCAGTACAGCTGGACATAAATAATTAAACAATAAAGGTGTTCAAACAGAAAAATATGTTGTGTTAATTTTAGCCTGAACCTCGTCCTCCAGTGTACTTCACATTTAGATTTAGGATACCAGATGCATGTTGAAGGGCATAGCATTTAGAATATTCCACATCCTTCACAAGTATTTAAAAATAATGCTTCAGAGCTCACTAATGAGCCAAATGTTCTTTAAACTGTGGGGGATGTGTATGTAACAAATAACGTTATTAAACAAATAACAGGTTTTATTTAATGAATACTAACTAAATGCAAAAACAATATTGTATTTTCATTAATGAAAGATTGTATTTTATTTAATTCTACTTATTATTATTTTTACTTATTGTTTTTTTTATGAATAAGCAAGGGGATTCCTATACATTACATTGAGATTCAGTAGATTATATTTAAAAATTCTTGATGACCTGCATTATTTCCATGTTTTATGACACTGCTCAATCTAACATTCAGTCACAACAAACCCCCTTACCAGCAAAAGAGGCACACACATGCACTAAAGCACTCACCTTTAACAGTAACATATTTATTTGGAGCCAACTTAGGTACTGTATTGAAACATAACTGAAACCTGTTAATTGTGCAACAGGTGGTTAAAGAAAAGGGCTTGCTACCAGGAAGTTCCCAGTTCAAATCCCAGCTCAGCCACTGACTCACTATCATGGGGTTTCCATGCGTGTTTTTTTTTTTTTATCTTGAGACATTTGCTTGAGAAAAATGTCTTGTGTAAAATGCTTTTTTGGGTTTCCAGTCGCTCAGTTTATTTTACTCGAGTAAATGTTAGCTTACTTGCTGTAACCCTGGTTCCCTGAAAGAGAAGACGACCACCAAAACATTACATATAAGCTATGCCTGCCTATTAGTAGGTATTTTCTGAACTCTCTATACTACTAACGACATGACACCCCACTAATGACATTTGAAAAACAATTTCACTAGTAATCTCCAAAAACAGCATGACGTCGGGTGAAAAGGCAGGACCGAGGGCGTCATCCCAGGAAGTGGCCTATCGGCAGCTCTGGTATAGAGAGCTCAGAAAGTATCTACCAATAGGCAGGCATATCCCATACATAATGTTTTGGTGGTCGTCTTTGAATTGAAAGGGAACCGGGCTTTTCACCCGACGTTATGCAAATGAATGGGAAAGGTGTTGGTTGATATGTAAATCAGCTATGCGTAAAGAATCCGTGCTGTTTTTGAAGATTACTAGTGACATTTTGTGAAAATGTGGTTTCCATGCGTAGAGAACTGGTACACGAGTAAATCTAAGCTGCTGTAATAAAGCAAAATATCTTGTGCCTGGTTGGTTAATAATGTGTTTTACTGCTCTTGCCCAAATTGTTTTTCAAATGTCATTAGTGGGGTGTCATGTCGTTAGTAGTGAATACTGTTTCAGCTAATTTATCTTACGACTCATTAATTAAAAATTAACTCAGAGGTATACAATGAAACTGACCAACAGATATTGCAGATCACCATGGCTGTATATACAGGCAATACAGCATATAGGGGATCAGGTGATGCTGCGTATACTACCCTGGCTTAGAAACTCTACCCGTCCGGACGACTGACAGCTGCTGAGGAAGCATTCAACACCACGCTTGGGCAAAGACGGGTAGTGGGCACTTAAAGGGAGGTGGCGGATACTGACGAAACGGACTGAAGTGCAGCATTAGTTCACTCCCAAAATTGCCACTGCCTGCTGTATCCTGCACAAACTCTTGTCAACAACAAAATGAGGCGTTCAGGAATCAGTGGCTCCTGTGAGACAGACGGGGAAGGTTAAAAGTGTTGCCAAGTCTCATGTGAAAAAAAAGCGGCACTGCCTTTCAAAACAAGACCAAAACAAGTACACTCATGTTAGAGTATGGGTGTTTAAGGGTGACTCTCAAAAAACAAACCCAATCCAGCTTATTATAAGAGGACTTGGCAACTGTGAAGGTAACTTCAGCTGTCAGTTTCAATTGGACAGCAGTGATCTGAGGAGGCTCGTGCTGTCCTTTCTTTTAAGTTGTGTTGAATTTACTGTTGTGTTAAATATTAATGATGCAAACAAATAAAACACAATCAATATGTTCATTTGCAATTTTATTTGGTCAGTTCTGGGAGGGTTGTTGCGCTGTTTTGGGCGATCAAGCTGGGTCATGACTTCCAGTTCACCAACTACATTTTTTAACGTGGATGTCGCACATGCGTTGTCTTTGGACATAGCTGGGATAAAAAAAAAAAAGGACGGGAATTATTTCGGTTAGACATTGTAAGAAAAGAGATATGTCACACACCAAGTTCCAGTTTCAAAACCTGAGGTTGCTTTATTGTAATCACACAAGAGTGAGGTAACAGCGCTGGAGAGAAATTCAAAATTCTCTAACGCAGCATGCATGCAAAACAACATCAGTATACACCCCACAAACTGTTTGTGCCTTTTGTCACATCAACCTTCACAAACTGTTCGTTCTCAGTACTTTCCCATTATCTACTAGCCTACACCCCCACTTCATACAGTGTATTCTCTCGAGACATCTATTTTGAGCCGATTATCAACTCCAGGCAACTTCTGCTTACAGGCAGCATTGACTTACAGAAAATGCAAAAGAAGCAATAATAATGCAGACTCACATTAACTGTTAAGCTTAACTAAATTTTGTTAGTAATTATACATTGTTAATTCAAGTAACAAAAGTGATGAAAGAAACTTTTCAATAATAATAATAATAATAATAATAATAATAATAATAATAATAATCATAATCATACTAATACTAATAATAAACAATGTGTTTGATATTTCTGAGCAGCTGAAATACAACCTGAATTTAATTTAAGCAAATGACACTGTCAAACGACCGATCACTTTTATGTCAGAAGACATAGTTTCGCAGTGCATTGATCGGCTGTGTGACAATTATGTTGCTATACAACTCGATGAATCCAGACATTTGTAAAATGTCCCATTTACTCGCCTGTGTTCAGTATGTGTGGAATAAGCCAATAAAGTAAGTCTTTTTGTTTTGCAAGGAGCTCATACTGTTAGATGATTTTATGACTTCAGCAGAAATCAGCTGGACTAATTGCATTGGGGTCTGCACTGATGGAGCCGCAGCAATGACCGGAATGCAAAAATAAAAGCCGTTGCACCTCGCGCTATTTTGACACATTGCTTTTTACACCGAGAGTCATTTGTTGTGAATGATATTGAACCAGGTCTTCACAGTGTTCTGAACACAGCGTTAACTCTCCTTCATTTTATTAAATCCAGAGCAACAAACTCCAGGTGTTTTGCTGCACTTTGTGAGGAAGTGGGCGCAGAGCACGGAGTATTTCAATCCCTTAGTTGCACTGAAGCAGGGCTCACAAAACAAGCTTGGGGTTAATCAGTATTTAAACACTAAGCAAAGTAGATTCATTCATTCAAAACCAAAACAGCATTTGCTCCAGTGCAAAGTTTACACCACTTCAAATAAAACAAATAATTCGCACACTAACACAAAATATAAGGAAACAAGCCATATTTCCCCCAAAAGGAATAAACAGATAATGCTTAACAACTGTATCTTTTGACTCCCGTTCCAGCCGACAGGTGCAAAATCTGCACGTCATCATTTTGTCACCGTCAGCTGCATACATCCCCTCTTTGCAGCTCTGTTTAATTGCTATGCACATTTTAGAAACACGAGGCTCTTCTCTTCCATCACAATTTAAATTCCCAAATGACTCGCTCCAAATTATACATCTGCGCAAGTGCGAGTCAGAGCTTCGTTTCCCTTCAGGCCGTGTCCATACGGCTCAGCCTTGACAATTACGATACGTATTTATTTAGCATTAGTATTTTTGTAAACCTGCAAATTTAAAAATGTCATTCCATGTTTGCTTTATAATGATTTTTCGTTTTATATTTCTATTTAGTTTTATTTCATTTTATATGTTGCATTTAATTTTATGTTGTGCTGTGTTGTATTTAAGAAAAACACGGGGCTCTAATTATATACATTCGTGCCCTGTTCAAAGAAACGTAAAGTCTATAAGCTTTGATTTAAAGGTTTATTAAACTCGTAGACAAGGCTTCCATATAGCTAGTTTTAACCAGTATGAAATTCAGCACATGCCCTGGAATGTATCACAAGTCATAAAATGGGGTCTTGTGTGAAGGAGGAGGTAGGAGAGCTGGTTGATTATGACACTCAGCTTGTAAAGTAGATCAGGGAGGCATTATTGGTTGACTTCCAGGAGATAGAGATAGTTTATTGGTATTTGGTGTAATTGTCACATACGCTGGGTGCCGGTAAAATGTGGTTTTAGCTAACCTTTATATGCTGTGTACAACATTGACTCTGGGCTTAGACGACCATCTTTTGAAGCCAGTAAGGAAACGCTCCTCTGCTGTTCAGCTAAACATCAACTGAGACCCCAGAGGAGCCTACCTTCATTTTGTATTCTGTTCTATTTTGTTCTCTGCTGTTTCCACAATAAAGACTTAGGTTGTAAAGAAGATGAACCTTACAGTGTGATGAGATTTTATACTGTTTATCCCTTATAACTTTCATCAGCAATTCAAAACACACTATTACTGTCCAAACCCCCAAAGAAAAACACACACCCAGGTACTCTATATTACTATTGCCACATAATAACTGAACAAACAAAGCACAGATTTATTTGGGTGTTGCTCTTTGTCTCTCCCTTGCAAAATAACAAAGTGATTTGGGAGTGGTGGATAATTGAAGAAGTAATGTAACATATTGTAACAAAAGGTTGGCACTGGGACTTTGTGTGTGTATGTGCTTGAACTGTGCTTGCACCGAACTATGCCGCTTTTCAGAGCTAAGTTGCACGGTGTGCAGCCGTGCTTCCTGTGCGCAGGAGTGCTTACCCGGCTGCAGACACTGATTCCCCTATACTGGACTATTGGTGCAGCCTTGCACCAGCGCTGACCTCTACCAAGCACGGAAAAGGGCTCCTGGTGATCATTCCGTGCACCTGGCAGGAGCCGGGTGGGGGGTGGGGCTGATAGCGTCTGCAGATTGGATGGAGTTGGCCTACTAAAATGTGCAATATTGTAAGGGTTGCAGGATAGAAAAGAGGCAGTCTGCATGCTTGCCAGGGCTGGAGAGTTGGACAAGTAAACTGTGTAACCTATTATTAGCAGTATTAGTATTCATATTAGTATTATTATTATTAATAATAATAATAATAATAATAATAATAATAATAATAATAATAATAATAACCTTTGGTGTATTGAAATCTAGATTCCATTGTCTGGATAAATCTAGTGAAGCCCTACAATATGAACAGGCCTTTGTTCGTTGAATTGTTGTGCCATGCTGTGTGTTGCACAATATAGCTATTAAACGGGCACACACATTCAGATTGCTGCCAATCTGCAAGATGGTATATGTTATCCTACAGCAAGAATAATGTATTGTGCACAAGTTACAAAATATAAGTTACACAAATCAAACCATAAAACCTGGTTCTCATGACATGTAACCAAAAGCCCCCAAAAAATCACACATCTTTCATGCATCAAAAAACAATACATTTATAAGGCAAAAACGAGCTTTAGATGCACTTATGAATAACATAAACATTAATGTAAAATTAACGGTTTGGGCCAGTCCCTCGTCAGCCAGCCCTGGCACAAAAGCTATGTGGTGCCACTTGTCTGGTACTGCGGCGAACAGTGGGGAGGTTATTAAACCCAATATACAAATTATCCAAAGGGATTCAGTATAACTTTGTTGCTTTGCACTTTCTCTAGACTCTGGTGTTTTCTTCCTTATTTTTATTTTTTTTGCAAGTAAACAATGTATCCATTTCAACCCGCTGCTATTTCTGTTAAAAAAATTGCAGCCACGCCTAATAAATAAAAGAAAAACGTCAAAGTATGAGTATTGTGATTATTATTTATGCTTACCGAAGCATTTATACTTTTAAAAATGCAGAAATACTGTGCTTCACTGATTAGATTTCAATAAGCTGAAAACACCAAAGTTAATAAGCAGCACAGAACACTCTCCATAGGCAGAATCACCAGACCCCTGCTTCACCCAACCAATATATATGAGTGGAAATCCACTCAATCGAAATCACACATGCATACTGGTGGAAAGTACATACATGATAGATGCTGTTTTTTCATCTGTGTTTCACTTTGAGCTGCTAAACAAAAGTGAAATATTTATGCACAGTGGTTTAGAGATCAATTCATGATCATATATATATATATATATATATATATATATATATATATATATATATATATATATATATATACACAATACTGTGCAAAAGTTTTGGCAGGTGTGAAAAAATGCTGTAAAGTAAGAATGCTTTCAAAAATAGACATGTTAATAGATTATATTTATCAATTAACTAAATGCAAAGTGAGTGAACAGAAGAAAAATCTAAATCAAATCCATATTTGGTGTGACCACCCTTTGCCTTCAAAACAGCATCAATTCTTCTAGGTACACTTGCACAAAGTCAGGGATTTTGTAGGCATATAGTCAGGTGTATGATTAAACAATTATATCAAACAGGTGCTAATGATCATCAATTCAATATGTAGGTTGAAACACAATCATTAACTGAAACAGAAACAGCTGTGTAGGAGGAATAAAACTGGGTGAGGAACAGCCAAACTCAGCTAACAAGGTGAGGTTGCTGTAGACAGTTTACTGTCAAAAGTCATACACCATGGCAAGACTGAGCACAGCAAAAAGACACAAGGTAGTTATACTGCATCAGCAAGGTCTCTCCCAGGCAGAAATTTCAAGGCAGACAGGGGTTTCCAGATGTGCTGTCCAAGCTCTTTTGAAGAAGCACAAAGAAACGGGCAACGTTGAGGACCGTAGACGCAGTGGTCGGCCAAGGAAACTTACTGCAGCAGATGAAAGACACATCATGCTTACTTCCCTTCACAATCGGAAGATGTCCAGCAGTGCCATCAGCTCAGAACTGGCAGAAAACAGTGGGACCCTGGTACACCCATCTACTGTCCGGAGAAGTCTGGTCAGAAGTGGCCTTCGTGGAAGACTTGCGGCCAAAAAGCCATACCTCCGACGTGGAAACAAGGCCAAGCGACTCAACTATGCACGAAAACACAGGAACTGGGGTGCAGAAAAATGGCAGCAGGTGCTCTGGACTGATGAGTCAAAATTTGAAATATTTGGCTGTAGCAGAAGGCAGTTTGTTCACCAAGGGCTAGAGAGCGGTACACGAATGAGTGTCTGCAGGCAACAGTGAAGCATGGTGGAGGTTCCTTGCAAGTTTGGGGCTGCATTTCTGCAAATGGAGTTGGGGATTTGGTCAGAATTAATGGTCTCCTCAATGCTGAGAAGTACAGGCAGATACTTATCCATCATGCAATACCATCAGGGAGGCATCTGATTGGCCCCAAATTTATTCTGCAGCATGACAACGACCCCAAACATACAGCGAAAGTCATTAAGAACTATCTTCAGCGTAAAGAAGAACACGGAGTCCTGGATGTGATGGTATGGCCCCCACAGAGCCCTGATCTCAACATCATCGAGTCTGTCTGGGATTACATGAAGAGAGAGAAGCAACTGAGGCTGCCTAAATCCACAGAAGAACTGTGGTTAGTTCTTCAAGATGTTTGGGCAAACCTACCTGCCGAGTTCCTTCAAAAACTGTGTGCAAGTGTACCTAGAAGAATTGATGCTTGATGCTGTTTTGAAGGCAAAGGGTGGTCACACCAAATATTGATTTGATGTAGATTTTTCTTCTGTTCACTCACTTTGCATTTAGTTAATTGATAAATATAAACTATTAACATGTCTATTTTTGAAAGCATTCTTACTTTACAGCATTTTTTCACACCTGCCTAAAACTTTTGCACAGTACTGTATATTTATTTTTTTACTTTCATTTTTAATTGCCTTTCTGAGTCGTCCTGTGTACACCCTATGACCAAGTACCCCCGGTTGAAAACCCCTGCTGTAAGGCATTGGCTGTGTGTGATAGCACTTGCAGTAAGTCTGTTTCCATATTAACAACACAGAGAAATAAGGCCAATTACCTGCCTCTGCATCTGACTGTGTGACGTTTCTGCACTGTAGTAGAGTGACTTACAGCTTGCGTATTTCTGCAGAAGCAACATTGAAACCCTCACCAATCGTGACACGGATCCTACCCATATGGTCTATGTGGGGACGCTGATGGTTCAGCATCTCCGTCTCCCAGTTTGCGGGAGAAGGATGGTGATGGGTGTACATCCTCAGGCTCTTCACGGGGATCATTGCACTGTGGTGATGTATTATGAGTGTAGTCCATATATATTCTTCTTGACTGCCTTCAGAAGTATGCTGGAACCTGTCTCTCCTGGATGTCCTCTTACCTATCTGGACGCATGCTGTCTATTATCTATGCTGGATGCAGTGGTGTTGCAAACCCAGTCACTTGTGGTGTCCCCCAAGGATCTGTTCTTGGGCCCCTTCTCTTCAATATCTACATGCTTCCCTTGGGTCAATTCATCTGCCAACACAACCTCATGTTTCATTCCTATGCTGATGACACCCAGCTCTACTTAAAACTCAACCCTGGAAGCCCCTCTGCCATGGCCCGGCTCTCGGCTTGCATTTAAGACATCGAGGCCTGGATGTCTGCCAATTTTCTTTAGTTGAACACTAGCAAATCTGAGCTCCTTCTAGTAGGATCTAAAACTTAACTTAAGAATCTCAATATAGCTGCACTGAACCTCGGAAACTGTCTGCTGCTGCCTTCCCCCATGGTACGAAGCCTTGGTGTACTTCTTGACAGCAACCTCTCCTTTGATGCCCACATCTCCTCCATGGTCAAATCTTCCTTCTAACCATCTTCGAATCATCTCCAATGTCCGTCCCTACTTTTCCCTCCTGGATGCGGTGATACTTTGTCATGCATTTGTCTCCCCTCGACTCGACTACTGCAACTCTCTATATGGTGGTCTCCCGGCACGCACCATAACACGACTGCAGCTAGTTCAGAATACCGCTGCCAGGATCCTTACCAGATGTATTATGCACTTTCCACTGTATTTAATGTATTATGCACATTTTTTATTTATTTATTTTTCTGTATAGCATGTATTATGCATTTCTCTGTATTCATTATTATTATTATTATTATTATTATTATTATTATTATTATTATTTGTATATTTAGCAGATGCCTTTATCCAAGGCGACTTACAGAGACTAGGGTGTGTGAACAATGCATCAGCTGCAGAGTCACTTACAACTACGTCTCACACGAAAGACGGAACAGAAGGAGGTTAAGTGACTTGCTCAGGGTCACACAATGAGTCAGTGGCTGAGGTGGGATATGAACCGGGGACCTCCTGGTTACAAGTATTATGGATTTTCTTGTTGTTCCTGCATCTTGTAAAGCGCTTTGTGATGGTGGTCCACTATGAAAGGCACTATATAAAATAAAGATTGACTGATTGATTGAACAGTAATGTTTATAAAAAATATGTATTTTTAATATCAACAATTGTCATTGTTATTTTTTGGTACATTATTGTGGCACGCTGGCTGGTGGATGACGTCACAGACCCGGAAGATAGACACACAAGTTAGTACTGGGGTTTGAAACGTCCCATTTACTCGCCTATGTTCAGTATGTGTGGAATAAGCCAATAAAGTAAGTCTTTTTGTTTTGCAAGGAGCTCATACTGTTAGATGATTTTATGACTTCAGCAGAAATCAGCTGGACTAATTGCATTGGGGTCTGCACTGATGGAGCCGCAGCAATGACCGGAATGCAAAAATAAAAGCCGTTGCACCTCGCGCTATTTTGACACATTGCTTTTTACACCGAGAGTCATTTGTTGTGAATGATATTGAACCAGGTCTTCACAGTGTTCTGAACACAGCGTTAACTCTCCTTCATTTTATTAAATCCAGAGCAACAAACTCCAGGTGTTTTGCTGCACTTTGTGAGGAAGTGGGCGCAGAGCACGGAGTATTTCAATCCCCTTAGTTGCACTGAAGCAGGGCTCACAAAACAAGCTTGGGGTTAATCAGTATTTAAACACTAAGCAAAGTAGATTCATTCATTCAAAACCAAAACAGCATTTGCTCCAGTGCAAAGTTTACACCACTTCAAATAAAACAAATAATTCGCACACTAACACAAAATATAAGGAAACAAGCCATATTTCCCCCAAAAGGAATAAACAGATAATGCTTAACAACTGTATCTTTTGACTCCCGTTCCAGCCGACAGGTGCAAAATCTGCACGTCATCATTTTGTCACCGTCAGCTGCATACATCCCTCTTTGCAGCTCTGTTTAATTGCTATGCACATTTTAGAAACACGAGGCTCTTCTCTTCCATCACAATTTAAATTCCCAAATGACTCGCTCCAAATTATACATCTGCGCAAGTGCGAGTCAGAGCTTCCGCTTCCCTTCAGGCCGTGTCCATACGGCTCAGCCTTGACAATTACGATACGTATTTATTTAGCATTAGTATTTTTGTAAACCTGCAAATTTAAAAATGTCATTCCATGTTTGCTTTATAATGATTTTTCGTTTTATATTTCTATTTAGTTTTATTTCATTTTATATGTTGCATTTAATTTTATGTTGTGCTGTGTTGTATTTAAGAAAAACACGGGCTCTAATTATATACATTCGTGCCCTGTTCAAAGAAACGTAAAGTCTATAAGCTTTGATTTAAAGGTTTATTAAACTCGTAGACAAGGCTTCCATATAGCTAGGTTTAACCAGTATGAATTCAGCACATGCCCTGGAATGTATCACAAGTCATAAAATGGGGTCTTGTGTGAAGGAGGAGGTAGAGAGCTGGTTGATTATGACACTCAGCTTGTAAAGTAGATCAGGGAGGCATTATTGGTTAACTTCCAGGAGATAGAGATAGTTTATTGGTATTTGGTGTAATTGTCACGCACGCTGGGTGCCGGTAAAATGTGGTTTTAGCTAACCTTTATATGCTGTGTACAACATTGACTCTGGGCTTAGACGACCATCTTTTGAAGCCAGTAAGGAAACGCTCCTCTGCTGTTCAGCTAAACATCAACTGAGACCCCAGAGGAGCCTACCTTCATTTTGTATTCTGTTCTATTTTGTTCTCTGCTGTTTCCACAATAAAGACTTAGGTTGTAAAGAAGATGAACCTTACAGTGTGATGAGATTTTATACTGTTTATCCCTTATAACTTTCATCAGCAATTCAAAACACACTATTACTGTCCAAACCCCCAAAGAAAAACACACACCCAGGTACTCTATATTACTATTGCCACATAATAACTGAACAAACAAAGCACAGATTTATTTGGGTGTTGCTCTTTGTCTCTCCCTTGCAAAATAACAAAGTGATTTGGGAGTGGTGGATAATTGAAGAAGTAATGTAACATATTGTAACAAAAGGTTGGCACTGGGACTTTGTGTGTGTATGTGCTTGAACTGTGCTTGCACCGAACTATGCCGCTTTTCAGAGCTAAGTTGCACGGTGTGCAGCCATGCTTCCTGTGCGCAGGAGTGCTTACCTGGCTGCAGACACTGATTCCCCTATACTGGACTATTGGTGCAGCCTTGCACCAGCGCTGACCTCTACCAAGCACGGAAAAGGGCTCCTGGTGATCATTCCGTGCACCTGGCAGGAGCCGGGTGGGGGTGGGGCTGATAGCGTCTGCAGATTGGATGGAGTTGGCCTACTAAAATGTGCAATATTGTAAGGGTTGCAGGATAGAAAAGAGGCAGTCTGCATGCTTGCCAGGGCTGGAGAGTTGGACAAGTAAACTGTGTAACCTATTATTAGCAGTATTAGTATTCATATTAGTATTATTATTATTAATAATAATAATAATAATAATAATAATATAATAATAATAATAATAATAATAACCTTTGGTGTATTGAAATCTAGATTCCATTGTCTGGATAAATCTAGTGAAGCCCTACAATATGAACAGGCCTTTGTTCGTTGAATTGTTGTGCCATGCTGTGTGTTGCACAATATAGCTATTAAACGGGGCACACACATTCAGATTGCTGCCAATCTGCAAGATGGTATATGTTATCCTACAGCAAGAATAATGTATTGTGCACAAGTTACAAAAATATAAGTTACACAAATCAAACCATAAAAACCTGGTTCTCATGACATGTAACCAAAAGCCCCCCCCCAAAAAAATCACACATCTTTCATGCATCAAAAAACAATACATTTATAAGGCAAAAACGAGCTTTAGATGCACTTATGAATAACATAAACATTAATGTAAAATTAACGGTTTGGGCCAGTCCCTCGTCAGCCAGCCCTGGCACAAAAGCTATGTGGTGCCACTTGTCTGGTACTGCGGCGAACAGTGGGGAGGTTATTAAACCCAATATACAAATTATCCAAAGGGATTCAGTATAACTTTGTTGCTTTGCACTTTCTCTAGACTCTGGTGTTTTCTTCCTTATTTTTATTTTTTTGCAAGTAAACAATGTATCCATTTCAACCCGCTGCTATTTCTGTTAAAAAAATTGCAGCCACGCCTAATAAATAAAAGAAAACGTCAAAGTATGAGTATTGTGATTATTATTTATGCTTACCGAAGCATTTATACTTTTAAAAATGCAGAAATACTGTGCTTCACTGATTAGATTTCAATAAGTTGAAAACACCAAAGTTAATAAGCAGCACAGAACACTCTCCATAGGCAGAATCACCAGACCCCTGCTTCACCCAACCAATATATATGAGTGGAAATCCACTCAATCGAAATCACACATGCATACTGGTGGAAAGTACATACATGATAGATGCTGTTTTTTTCATCTGTGTTTCACTTTGAGCTGCTAAACAAAAGTGAAATATTTATGCACAGTGGTTTAGAGATCAATTCATGATCATATATATATATATATATATATATATATATATATATATATATATATATATATATATATATATATATATACACAATACTGTGCAAAAGTTTTTGGCAGGTGTGAAAAATGCTGTAAAGTAAGAATGCTTTCAAAAATAGACATGTTAATAGATTATATTTATCAATTAACTAAATGCAAAGTGAGTGAACAGAAGAAAAATCTAAATCAAATCCATATTTGGTGTGACCACCCTTTGCCTTCAAAACAGCATCAATTCTTCTAGGTACACTTGCACAAAGTCAGGGATTTTGTAGGCATATAGTCAGGTGTATGATTAAACAATTATATCAAACAGGTGCTAATGATCATCAATTCAATATGTAGGTTGAAACACAATCATTAACTGAAACAGAAACAGCTGTGTAGGAGGAATAAAACTGGGTGAGGAACAGCCAAACTCAGCTAACAAGGTGAGGTTGCTGTAGACAGTTTACTGTCAAAAGTCATACACCATGGCAAGACTGAGCACAGCAAAAAGACACAAGGTAGTTATACTGCATCAGCAAGGTCTCTCCCAGGCAGAAATTTCAAGGCAGACAGGGGTTTCCAGATGTGCTGTCCAAGCTCTTTTGAAGAAGCACAAAGAAACGGGCAACGTTGAGGACCGAGACGCAGTGGTCGGCCAAGGAAACTTACTGCAGCAGATGAAAGACACATCATGCTTACTTCCCTTCACAATCGGAAGATGTCCAGCAGTGCCATCAGCTCAGAACTGGCAGAAAACAGTGGGACCCTGGTACACCCATCTACTGTCCGGAGAAGTCTGGTCAGAAGTGGCCTTCGTGGAAGACTTGCGGCCAAAAAGCCATACCTCCGGCGTGGAAACAAGGCCAAGCGACTCAACTATGCACGAAAACACAGGAACTGGGGTGCAGAAAAATGGCAGCAGGTGCTCTGGACTGATGAGTCAAAATTTGAAATATTTGGCTGTAGCAGAAGGCAGTTTGTTCACCGAAGGGCTAGAGAGCGGTACACGAATGAGTGTCTGCAGGCAACAGTGAAGCATGGTGGAGGTTCCTTGCAAGTTTGGGGCTGCATTTCTGCAAATGGAGTTGGGGATTTGGTCAGAATTAATGGTCTCCTCAATGCTGAGAAGTACAGGCAGATACTTATCCATCATGCAATACCATCAGGGAGGCATCTGATTGGCCCTAAATTTATTCTGCAGCATGACAACGACCCCAAACATACACGCGAAAGTCATTAAGAACTATCTTCAGCGTAAAGAAGAACACGGAGTCCTGGATGTGATGGTATGGCCCCACAGAGCCCTGATCTCAACATCATCGAGTCTGTCTGGGATTACATGAAGAGAGAGAAGCAACTGAGGCTGCCTAAATCCACAGAAGAACTGTGGTTAGTTCTTCAAGATGTTTGGGCAAACCTACCTGCCGAGTTCCTTCAAAAACTGTGTGCAAGTGTACCTAGAAGAATTGATGCTTGATGCTGTTTTTGAAGGCAAGGGTGGTCACACCACCAATATTGATTTGATGTAGATTTTTCTTCTGTTCACTCACTTTGCATTTAGTTAATTGATAAATATAAACTATTAACATGTCTATTTTTGAAAGCATTCTTACTTTACAGCATTTTTTTCACACCTGCCTAAAACTTTTGCACAGTACTGTATACTTTATTTTTTTTTTTACTTTCATCTGTTAACTGCACTGTGTGGATGCATTGAGTAAGGATGCAGAGATGTGTACTACCACTATGTTCACCATCTTCTCCCATCGTGGGATGGTGCATGTAAGAATTGTCTGGTGATGTATTATGAGTGACAGTCCATATATGTGCTTCTTGACTGCCTTCAGAAGTATGCTGGAACCTGTCTCTCACTGGATGTCCCTCTTACCTATCTGGACGCATGCTGTCTATTATCTATGCTGGATGCAGTGGTGTTGCAAAACCCAGTCACTTGTGGTGTCCCCAAGGATCTGTTCTTGGGCCCCTTCCTCTTCAATATCTACATGCTTCCCTTGGGTCAATTCATCTGCCAACACAACCTCATGTTTCATTCCTATGCTGATGACACCCAGCTCTACTTAAAACTCAACCCTGGAAGCCCCTCTGCCATGGCCCGGCTCGGCTTGCATTTAAGACATCGAGGCCTGGATGTCTGCCAATTTTCTTTAGTTGAACACTAGCAAATCTGAGCTCCTTCTAGTAGGATCTAAAACTTAACTTAAGAATCTCAATATAGCTGCACTGAACCTCGGAAACTGTCTGCTGCTGCCTTCCCCATGGTACGAAGCCTTGGTGTACTTCTTGACAGCAACCTCTCCTTTGATGCCCACATCTCCTCCATGGTCAAATCTTCCTTCTAACCATCTTCGAATCATCTCCAATGTCCGTCCCTACTTTTCCCTCCTGGATGCGGGTGATACTTTGTCATGCATTTGTCTCCCTCGACTCGACTACTGCAACTCTCTATATGGTGGTCTCCCGGCACGCACCATAACACGACTGCAGCTAGTTCAGAATACCGCTGCCAGGATCCTTACCAGATGTATTATGCACTTTCCACTGTATTTAATGTATTATGCACATTTTTTATTTATTTATTTTTCTGTATAGCATGTATTATGCATTTCTCTGTATTCATTATTATTATTATTATTATTATTATTATTATTATTATTATTTGTATATTTAGCAGATGCCTTTATCCAAGGCGACTTACAGAGACTAGGGTGTGTGAACAATGCATCAGCTGCAGAGTCACTTACAACTTCGTCTCACCTGAAAGACGGAACAGAAGGAGGTTAAGTGACTTGCTCAGGGTCACACAATGAGTCAGTGGCTGAGGTGGGATATGAACCGGGACCTCCTGGTTACAAGTATATTATGGATTTTCTTGTTGTTCCTGCATCTTGTAAAGCGCTTTGTGATGGTGGTCCACTATGAAAGGCACTATATAAAATAAAGATTGACTGATTGATTGAACAGTAATGTTTTGTTTATAAAAATATGTATTTTTAATATCAACAATTGTCATTGTTATTTTTGGTACATTATTGTGGCACGCTGGCTGGTGGATGACGCCACAGACCCGGAAGATAGACACACAAGTTAGTACTGGGGTTTGAAACGTCCCATTTACTCGCCTATGTTCAGTATGTGTGGAATAAGCCAATAAAGTAAGTCTTTTTGTTTTGCAAGGAGCTCATACTGTTAGATGATTTTATGACTTCAGCAGAAATCAGCTGGACTAATTGCATTGGGGTCTGCACTGATGGAGCCGCAGCAATGACCGGAATGCAAAATAAAAGCCGTTGCACCTCGCGCTATTTTGACACATTGCTTTTACACCGAGAGTCATTTGTTGTGAATGATATTGAACCAGGTCTTCACAGTGTTCTGAACACAGCGTTAACTCTCCTTCATTTTATTAAATCCAGAGCAACAAACTCCAGGTGTTTTGCTGCACTTTGTGAGGAAGTGGGCGCAGAGCACGGAGTATTTCAATCCCTTAGTTGCACTGAAGCAGGGCTCACAAAACAAGCTTGGGGTTAATCAGTATTTAAACACTAAGCAAAGTAGATTCATTCATTCAAAACCAAAACAGCATTTGCTCCAGTGCAAAGTTTACACCACTTCAAATAAAACAAATAATTCGCACACTAACACAAAATATAAGGAAACAAGCCATATTTCCCCCAAAAGGAATAAACAGATAATGCTTAACAACTGTATCTTTTGACTCCCGTTCCAGCCGACAGGTGCAAAATCTGCACGTCATCATTTTGTCACCGTCAGCTGCATACATCCCCTCTTTGCAGCTCTGTTTAATTGCTATGCACATTTTAGAAACACGAGGCTCTTCTCTTCCATCACAATTTAAATTCCCAAATGACTCGCTCCAAATTATACATCTGCGCAAGTGCGAGTCAGAGCTTCCGTTTCCCTTCAGGCCGTGTCCATACGGCTCAGCCTTGACAATTACGATACGTATTTATTTAGCATTAGTATTTTTTGTAAACCTGCAAATTTAAAAATGTCATTCCATGTTTGCTTTATAATGATTTTTCGTTTTATATTTCTATTTAGTTTTATTTCATTTTATATGTTGCATTTAATTTTATGTTGTGCTGTGTTGTATTTAAGAAAAACACGGGGCTCTAATTATATACATTCGTGCCCTGTTCAAAGAAACGTAAAGTCTATAAGCTTTGATTTAAAGGTTTATTAAACTCGTAGACAAGGCTTCCATATAGCTAGGTTTAACCAGTATGAATTCAGCACATGCCCTGGAATGTATCACAAGTCATAAAATGGGGTCTTGTGTGAAGGAGGAGGTAGAGAGCTGGTTGATTATGACACTCAGCTTGTAAAGTAGATCAGGGAGGCATTATTGGTTAACTTCCAGGAGATAGAGATAGTTTATTGGTATTTGGTGTAATTGTCACATACGCTGGGTGCCGGTAAAATGTGGTTTTAGCTAACCTTTATATGCTGTGTACAACATTGACTCTGGGCTTAGACGACCATCTTTTGAAGCCAGTAAGGAAACGCTCCTCTGCTGTTCAGCTAAACATCAACTGAGACCCCAGAGGAGCCTACCTTCATTTTTGTATTCTGTTCTATTTTGTTCTCTGCTGTTTCCACAATAAAGACTTAGGTTGTAAAGAAGATGAACCTTACAGTGTGATGAGATTTTATACTGTTTATCCCTTATAACTTTCATCAGCAATTCAAAACACACTATTACTGTCCAAACCCCCAAAGAAAAACACACACCCAGGTACTCTATATTACTATTGCCACGTAATAACTGAACAAACAAAGCACAGATTTATTTGGGTGTTGCTCTTTGTCTCTCCCTTGCAAAATAACAAAGTGATTTGGGAGTGGTGGATAATTGAAGAAGTAATGTAACATATTGTAACAAAAGGTTGGCACTGGGACTTTGTGTGTGTATGTGCTTGAACTGTGCTTGCACCGAACTATGCCGCTTTTCAGAGCTAAGTTGCACGGTGTGCAGCCGTGCTTCCTGTGCGCAGGAGTGCTTACCCGGCTGCAGACACTGATTCCCCTATACTGGACTATTGGTGCAGCCTTGCACCAGCGCTGACCTCTACCAAGCACGGAAAAGGGCTCCTGGTGATCATTCCGTGCACCTGGCAGGAGCCGGGTGGGGGTGGGGCTGATAGCGTCTGCAGATTGGATGGAGTTGGCCTACTAAAATGTGCAATATTGTAAGGGTTGCAGGATAGAAAAGAGGCAGTCTGCATGCTTGCCAGGGCTGGAGAGTTGGACAAGTAAACTGTGTAACCTATTATTAGCAGTATTAGTATTCATATTAGTATTATTATTATTAATAATAATAATAATAATAATAATAATAATAATAATAATAATAATAATAATAATAATAACCTTTGGTGTATTGAAATCTAGATTCCATTGTCTGGATAAATCTAGTGAAGCCCTACAATATGAACAGGCCTTTGTTCGTTGAATTGTTGTGCCATGCTGTGTGTTGCACAATATAGCTATTAAACGGGGCACACACATTCAGATTGCTGCCAATCTGCAAGATGGTATATGTTATCCTACAGCAAGAATAATGTATTGTGCACAAGTTACAAAATATAAGTTACACAAATCAAACCATAAAACCTGGTTCTCATGACATGTAACCAAAAGCCCCCAAAAAATCACACATCTTTCATGCATCAAAACAATACATTTATAAGGCAAAACGAGCTTTAGATGCACTTATGAATAACATAAACATTAATGTAAAATTAACGGTTTGGGCCAGTCCCTCGTCAGCCAGCCCTGGCACAAAAGCTATGTGGTGCCACTTGTCTGGTACTGCGGCGAACAGTGGGGAGGTTATTAAACCCAATATACAAATTATCCAAAGGGATTCAGTATAACTTTGTTGCTTTGCACTTTCTCTAGACTCTGGTGTTTTCTTCCTTATTTTTATTTTTTTTGCAAGTAAACAATGTATCCATTTCAACCCGCTGCTATTTCTGTTAAAAAAATTGCAGCCACGCCTAATAAATAAAAGAAAAACGTCAAAGTATGAGTATTGTGATTATTATTTATGCTTACCGAAGCATTTATACTTTTAAAAAATGCAGAAATACTGTGCTTCACTGATTAGATTTCAATAAGCTGAAAACACCAAAGTTAATAAGCAGCACAGAACACTCTCCATAGGCAGAATCACCAGACCCCTGCTTCACCCAACCAATATATATGAGTGGAAATCCACTCAATCGAAATCACACATGCATACTGGTGGAAAGTACATACATGATAGATGCTGTTTTTTCATCTGTGTTTCACTTTGAGCTGCTAAACAAAAGTGAAATATTTATGCACAGTGGTTTAGAGATCAATTCATGATCATATATATATATATATATATATATATATATATATATATATATATATATATATATATATATATACACAATACTGTGCAAAAGTTTTGGCAGGTGTGAAAAAATGCTGTAAAGTAAGAATGCTTTCAAAAATAGACATGTTAATAGATTATATTTATCAATTAACTAAATGCAAAGTGAGTGAACAGAAGAAAAATCTAAATCAAATCCATATTTGGTGTGACCACCCTTTGCCTTCAAAACAGCATCAATTCTTCTAGGTACACTTGCACAAAGTCAGGGATTTTGTAGGCATATAGTCAGGTGTATGATTAAACAATTATATCAAACAGGTGCTAATGATCATCAATTCAATATGTAGGTTGAAACACAATCATTAACTGAAACAGAAACAGCTGTGTAGGAGGAATAAAACTGGGTGAGGAACAGCCAAACTCAGCTAACAAGGTGAGGTTGCTGTAGACAGTTTACTGTCAAAAGTCATACACCATGGCAAGACTGAGCACAGCAAAAAGACACAAGGTAGTTATACTGCATCAGCAAGGTCTCTCCCAGGCAGAAATTTCAAGGCAGACAGGGGTTTCCAGATGTGCTGTCCAAGCTCTTTTGAAGAAGCACAAAGAAACGGGCAACGTTGAGGACCGTAGACGCAGTGGTCGGCCAAGGAAACTTACTGCAGCAGATGAAAGACACATCATGCTTACTTCCCTTCACAATCGGAAGATGTCCAGCAGTGCCATCAGCTCAGAACTGGCAGAAAACAGTGGGACCCTGGTACACCCATCTACTGTCCGGAGAAGTCTGGTCAGAAGTGGCCTTCGTGGAAGACTTGCGGCCAAAAGCCATACCTCCGACGTGGAAACAAGGCCAAGCGACTCAACTATGCACGAAAACACAGGAACTGGGGTGCAGAAAAATGGCAGCAGGTGCTCTGGACTGATGAGTCAAAATTTGAAATATTTGGCTGTAGCAGAAGGCAGTTTGTTCACCAAGGGCTAGAGAGCGGTACACGAATGAGTGTCTGCAGGCAACAGTGAAGCATGGTGGAGGTTCCTTGCAAGTTTGGGGCTGCATTTCTGCAAATGGAGTTGGGGATTTGGTCAGAATTAATGGTCTCCTCAATGCTGAGAAGTACAGGCAGATACTTATCCATCATGCAATACCATCAGGGAGGCATCTGATTGGCCCCAAATTTATTCTGCAGCATGACAACGACCCCAAACATACAGCGAAAGTCATTAAGAACTATCTTCAGCGTAAAGAAGAACACGGAGTCCTGGATGTGATGGTATGGCCCCCACAGAGCCCTGATCTCAACATCATCGAGTCTGTCTGGGATTACATGAAGAGAGAGAAGCAACTGAGGCTGCCTAAATCCACAGAAGAACTGTGGTTAGTTCTTCAAGATGTTTGGGCAAACCTACCTGCCGAGTTCCTTCAAAACTGTGTGCAAGTGTACCTAGAAGAATTGATGCTTGATGCTGTTTTGAAGGCAAGGGTGGTCACACCAAATATTGATTTGATGTAGATTTTTCTTCTGTTCACTCACTTTGCATTTAGTTAATTGATAAATATAAACTATTAACATGTCTATTTTTGAAAGCATTCTTACTTTACAGCATTTTTTCACACCTGCCTAAAACTTTTGCACAGTACTGTATATTTATTTTTTTACTTTCATTTTTAATTGCCTTTCTGAGTCGTCCTGTGTACACCCTATGACCAAGTACCCCCGGTTGAAAACCCCTGCTGTAAGGCATTGGCTGTGTGTGATAGCACTTGCAGTAAGTCTGTTTCCATATTAACAACACAGAGAAATAAGGCCAATTACCTGCCTCTGCATCTGACTGTGTGACGTTTCTGCACTGTAGTAGAGTGACTTACAGCTTGCGTATTTCTGCAGAAGCAACATTGAAACCCTCACCAATCGTGACACGGATCCTACCCATATGGTCTATGTGGGGACGCTGATGGTTCAGCATCTCCGTCTCCCAGTTTGCGGGAGAAGGATGGTGATGGGTGTACATCCTCAGGCTCTTCACGGGGATCATTGCACTGTGGTGATGTATTATGAGTGTAGTCCATATATATTCTTCTTGACTGCCTTCAGAAGTATGCTGGAACCTGTCTCTCCTGGATGTCCTCTTACCTATCTGGACGCATGCTGTCTATTATCTATGCTGGATGCAGTGGTGTTGCAAACCCAGTCACTTGTGGTGTCCCCTAAGGATCTGTTCTTGGGCCCTTCTCTTCAATATCTACATGCTTCCCTTGGGTCAATTCATCTGCCAACACAACCTCATGTTTCATTCCTATGCTGATGACACCCAGCTCTACTTAAAACTCAACCCTGGAAGCCCCTCTGCCATGGCCCGGCTCTCGGCTTGCATTTAAGACATCGAGGCCTGGATGTCTGCCAATTTTCTTTAGTTGAACACTAGCAAATCTGAGCTCCTTCTAGTAGGATCTAAAACTTAACTTAAGAATCTCAATATAGCTGCACTGAACCTCGGAAACTGTCTGCTGCTGCCTTCCCCCATGGTACGAAGCCTTGGTGTACTTCTTGACAGCAACCTCTCCTTTGATGCCCACATCTCCTCCATGGTCAAATCTTCCTTCTAACCATCTTCGAATCATCTCCAATGTCCGTCCCTACTTTTCCCTCCTGGATGCGGTGATACTTTGTCATGCATTTGTCTCCCCTCGACTCGACTACTGCAACTCTCTATATGGTGGTCTCCGGCACGCACCATAACACGACTGCAGCTAGTTCAGAATACCGCTGCCAGGATCCTTACCAGATGTATTATGCACTTTCCACTGTATTTAATGTATTATGCACATTTTTATTTATTTATTTTTCTGTATAGCATGTATTATGCATTTCTCTGTATTCATTATTATTATTATTATTATTATTATTATTATTATTATTATTATTTGTATATTTAGCAGATGCCTTTATCCAAGGCGACTTACAGAGACTAGGTGTGTGAACAATGCATCAGCTGCAGAGTCACTTACAACTACGTCTCACCTGAAAGACGGAACAGAAGGAGGTTAAGTGACTTGCTCAGGGTCACACAATGAGTCAGTGGCTGAGGTGGGATATGAACCGGGACCTCCTGGTTACAAGTATTATGGATTTTCTTGTTGTTCCTGCATCTTGTAAAGCGCTTTGTGATGGTGGTCCACTATGAAAGGCACTATATAAAATAAAGATTGATTGATTGATTGAACAGTAATGTTTATAAAAAATATGTATTTTTAATATCAACAATTGTCATTGTTATTTTTTGGTACATTATTGTGGCACGCTGGCTGGTGGATGACGTCACAGACCCGGAAGATAGACACACAAGTTAGTACTGGGGTTTGAAACGTCCCATTTACTCGCCTATGTTCAGTATGTGTGGAATAAGCCAATAAAGTAAGTCTTTTTGTTTTGCAAGGAGCTCATACTGTTAGATGATTTTATGACTTCAGCAGAAATCAGCTGGACTAATTGCATTGGGGTCTGCACTGATGGAGCCGCAGCAATGACCGGAATGCAAAATAAAAGCCGTTGCACCTCGCGCTATTTTGACACATTGCTTTTACACCGAGAGTCATTTGTTGTGAATGATATTGAACCAGGTCTTCACAGTGTTCTGAACACAGCGTTAACTCTCCTTCATTTTATTAAATCCAGAGCAACAAACTCCAGGTGTTTTGCTGCACTTTGTGAGGAAGTGGGCGCAGAGCACGGAGTATTTCAATCCCTTAGTTGCACTGAAGCAGGGCTCACAAAACAAGCTTGGGGTTAATCAGTATTTAAACACTAAGCAAAGTAGATTCATTCATTCAAAACCAAAACAGCATTTGCTCCAGTGCAAAGTTTACACCACTTCAAATAAAACAAATAATTCGCACACTAACACAAAATATAAGGAAACAAGCCATATTTCCCCAAAAGGAATAAACAGATAATGCTTAACAACTGTATCTTTTGACTCCCGTTCCAGCCGACAGGTGCAAAATCTGCACGTCATCATTTTGTCACCGTCAGCTGCATACATCCCTCTTTGCAGCTCTGTTTAATTGCTATGCACATTTTAGAAACACGAGGCTCTTCTCTTCCATCACAATTTAAATTCCCAAATGACTCGCTCCAAATTATACATCTGCGCAAGTGCGAGTCAGAGCTTCCGCTTCCCTTCAGGCCGTGTCCATACGGCTCAGCCTTGACAATTACGATACGTATTTATTTAGCATTAGTATTTTTGTAAACCTGCAAATTTAAAAATGTCATTCCATGTTTGCTTTATAATGATTTTTCGTTTTATATTTCTATTTAGTTTTATTTCATTTTATATGTTGCATTTAATTTTATGTTGTGCTGTGTTGTATTTAAGAAAACACGGGCTCTAATTATATACATTCGTGCCCTGTTCAAAGAAACGTAAAGTCTATAAGCTTTGATTTAAAGGTTTATTAAACTCGTAGACAAGGCTTCCATATAGCTAGGTTTAACCAGTATGAATTCAGCACATGCCCTGGAATGTATCACAAGTCATAAAATGGGGTCTTGTGTGAAGGAGGAGGTAGAGAGCTGGTTGATTATGACACTCAGCTTGTAAAGTAGATCAGGGAGGCATTATTGGTTAACTTCCAGGAGATAGAGATAGTTTATTGGTATTTGGTGTAATTGTCACGCACGCTGGGTGCCGGTAAAATGTGGTTTTAGCTAACCTTTATATGCTGTGTACAACATTGACTCTGGGCTTAGACGACCATCTTTTGAAGCCAGTAAGGAAACGCTCCTCTGCTGTTCAGCTAAACATCAACTGAGACCCCAGAGGAGCCTACCTTCATTTTGTATTCTGTTCTATTTTGTTCTCTGCTGTTTCCACAATAAAGACTTAGGTTGTAAAGAAGATGAACCTTACAGTGTGATGAGATTTTATACTGTTTATCCCTTATAACTTTCATCAGCAATTCAAAACACACTATTACTGTCCAAACCCCCAAAGAAAAACACACACCCAGGTACTCTATATTACTATTGCCACATAATAACTGAACAAACAAAGCACAGATTTATTTGGGTGTTGCTCTTTGTCTCTCCCTTGCAAAATAACAAAGTGATTTGGGAGTGGTGGATAATTGAAGAAGTAATGTAACATATTGTAACAAAAGGTTGGCACTGGGACTTTGTGTGTGTATGTGCTTGAACTGTGCTTGCACCGAACTATGCCGCTTTTCAGAGCTAAGTTGCACGGTGTGCAGCCATGCTTCCTGTGCGCAGGAGTGCTTACCTGGCTGCAGACACTGATTCCCCTATACTGGACTATTGGTGCAGCCTTGCACCAGCGCTGACCTCTACCAAGCACGGAAAAGGGCTCCTGGTGATCATTCCGTGCACCTGGCAGGAGCCGGGTGGGGGTGGGGCTGATAGCGTCTGCAGATTGGATGGAGTTGGCCTACTAAAATGTGCAATATTGTAAGGGTTGCAGGATAGAAAAGAGGCAGTCTGCATGCTTGCCAGGGCTGGAGAGTTGGACAAGTAAACTGTGTAACCTATTATTAGCAGTATTAGTATTCATATTAGTATTATTATTATTATTAATAATAATAATAATAATAATAATAATAATAATAATAATAATAATAATAATAATAACCTTTGGTGTATTGAAATCTAGATTCCATTGTCTGGATAAATCTAGTGAAGCCCTACAATATGAACAGGGCTTTGTTCGTTGAATTGTTGTGCCATGCTGTGTGTTGCACAATATAGCTATTAAACGGGGCACACACATTCAGATTGCTGCCAATCTGCAAGATGGTATATGTTATCCTACAGCAAGAATAATGTATTGTGCACAAGTTACAAAAATATAAGTTACACAAATCAAACCATAAAAACCTGGTTCTCATGACATGTAACCAAAAGCCCCCAAAAAAAATCACACATCTTTCATGCATCAAAAACAATACATTTATAAGGCAAAACGAGCTTTAGATGCACTTATGAATAACATAAACATTAATGTAAAATTAACGGTTTGGGCCAGTCCTTCGTCGGCCAGCCCTGGCACAAAAGCTATGTGGTGCCACTTGTCTGGTACTGCGGCGAACAGTGGGGGTTATTAAACCCAATATACAAATTATCCAAAGGGATTCAGTATAACTTTGTTGCTTTGCACTTTCTCTAGACTCTGGTGTTTTCTTCCTTATTTTTATTTTTTTGCAAGTAAACAATGTATCCATTTCAACCCGCTGCTATTTCTGTTAAAAAATTGCAGCCACGCCTAATAAATAAAAGAAAACGTCAAAGTATGAGTATTGTGATTATTATTTATGCTTACCGAAGCATTTATACTTTTAAAAATGCAGAAATACTGTGCTTCACTGATTAGATTTCAATAAGTTGAAAACACCAAAGTTAATAAGCAGCACAGAACACTCTCCATAGGCAGAATCACCAGACCCCTGCTTCACCCAACCAATATATATGAGTGGAAATCCACTCAATCGAAATCACACATGCATACTGGTGGAAAGTACATACATGATAGATGCTGTTTTTTTCATCTGTGTTTCACTTTGAGCTGCTAAACAAAAGTGAAATATTTATGCACAGTGGTTTAGAGATCAATTCATGATCATATAT
>CM060252.1:13902348-13920412 GCA_030684275.1 Acipenser oxyrinchus oxyrinchus | reverse complement strand
GTCACAAAGACGACTGAGCGGTGACGTCACGTCAGAAGCAGGAACAAAAACAACAGAGAGGAGTTTGGTGAAGCTGAGCCGAATGCTTTCGCTCAGCATTTAATGAATAAACAGAACAGAAAAAATAAACGGTTGTAACAACAAACACACAAAAACAGGACACGGCACTTACGCCAAAATAAATAGATAAACAAAACGGACTAACACTAAACAAACGGTGGACGGACAGACACACAAACACGGTGAGTAAATAATAAAACAAGTACCGTGCTGGTCCTACCAGCACGCGATAGCAATTGTTCTATATATTTCCTATCTCTCTCTCTCTCTCTCACCCGTTCTCCACTCACGAACACCCAACCCCGAGTGAGTGAAAACATGCTGTTTTATGCAGTTGTACCGAGACTTCGATTGCTAGTCAATCATTCAATTGGAATCTCGTACAACTGCACGTGAATTAATTAAGTGCACTCCGTGACCACACATTACATTTTAACCAGCACGTGAAGTGATTTGTGCCCTCCTCGTGCCTAAATACAAATCTACATTTTTAAATCACACGTGAAACACAGACCCGTTTATATCCCGTGTACCGATGACTATACACCAACATTTACACACAACACGTAACATATAATACACAGGGGGCACTTTGCCACATATACCCCCTTGTGCAAAGCACACATGGCCTCAATGGCCACCTCCCCTCAGTCCCAAAGTCCCGCAGAGGGGAAGCAAGTTATTTCTGGGGTGGCCATGGTGGAATGTCTGGCACCCCCAATTCTTCGTGGCTGGCAGCTCCCTCTTCCGGGCTTCAGCCACACTATCTCCTGCCGAAAGTGCAGCTGGGGAGCTGGTCTCCTGACCTCCCCCTTCTTCATGGCCGGCAGTTCCCTCCGTGGGGCTCTGGCCACCGTGTTTCCTGCCACGAAATGCGGCTGGGGAGCTGGTCTCCTGACCTCCCCCTTTCTTCATGGCCGGCAGCTCCCCTTCATGGGGTTCTGGCCACAGTGTAGCGACCCCAGGCGAAGCAGGACCCTCGGCGACCCCAGGCGAGCAGGATCCCTGGCGACCCCAGGCGACGGCAGCAGCAGCGGACCCTCGGGAGGCGGCGGCAGCAGCAGCGGACCCTCGGGAGGCGACGGCAGCAGCAGCGGACCCTCGGGAGGCGAACTCGGGAGGGGAGCCCCTGGCCATAGAAGCGCAGCGGGAGCTCCACTTCTCCCTCACCCTGTACCCTGTGTGGAGCAAAAGGCAGCCCCAGGCGTGCGGGCGACAGGCAGCCCCAGGCGAGCGGGAGCGGCTGGCAACCCCAGGCGTGCGGAGCGGCTGGCAACCCCAGGCGATGCAAGGCAAGCATCCTTGGGCGGCGAGGCAGGCATCCTTGGGCGAAGCGAGGCAGGCATCCTTGGGCGGCGAGGCAGGCATCCTTGGGCTTAAGCGAGGCAGGGAGTCAGGACAAGCTGGGGTGCGGGTGTTGGCCTCTTCTCGGCCTCTGCGGCCGGCGGTTCTTCCCGATGCTTCCCTCAGCAGCCTATGCAAGGGCTGCTGAGGACCGCCAGCATCTAGTCCTGGTCCTTCTGGTGACGGGAGAGGCAGCTCCTGCTCCTCTCCCGTGACGGTGGGAAGTGATACCAGCAGGCATTCATCCTCTGCTGGTGGGGAAGTGATACCAGCAGACATTCCTCCTCTGCTGGTGGGGTTGGCGGAGGCAGAGGCAGCTCCTGCTGCTCTGCTCCTGCCGATGGAGGTGGCGGAGGCAGAGGCAGCTCCTGCTGCTCTGCTCCTGCCGGTGAAGGTGGCGGAGGCAGAGGCAGCTCCTGCTGCTCTGCTCCTGCCGGTGGAGGTGGCGGAGGCAGAGGCAGCTCCTGCTGCTCTGCTCCTGCCGGTGGAGGTGGCGGAGGCAGAGGCAGCTCCTGCTGCTCTGCTCCTGCCGGTGGAGGTGGCGGAGGCAGAGGCAGCTCCTGCTGCTCTGCTCCTGCCAGTGGAGGTGGGGCGGCGTGTAGTCTCCTGGCGGCGGAGGTGGGAGCGCGTGTAGTCTACCCTTGTTTCAGGGGACTGGTGCGGCTCTGCCTCGGAAGGGGAGACCAGCAGGCATTTTCCCTCTGCTGGTGGGGGACCCAGCAGGCCTTCACCCTCTGCTGGTGGACAGGGACCCAGCAGGCATTCACCCTCTGCTGGTGGACAGGGACCCAGCAGGCATTCACCCTCTGCTGGTGGACAGGGACCCAGCAGGATTTCACCCTCTGCTGGTGGACAGGGACCCAGCAGGCATTCACCCTCTGCTGGTGGACAGGGACCCAGCAGGCATTCACCCTCTGCTGGTGGACAGGGACCCAGCAGGATTTCACCCTCTGCTGGTGGACAGGGACCCAGCAGGCATTCACCCTCTGCTAGTGGACAGGGACCCAGCAGGATTTCACCCTCTGCTGGTGGACAGGGACCCAGCAGGCATTCACCCTCTGCTGGTGGACAGGGACCCAGCAGGCATTCACCCTCTGCTGGTGGACAGGGACCCAGCAGGCATTCACCCTCTGCTGGTGGACAGGGACCCAGCAGGCATTCACCCTCTGCTGGTGGAGGAGGCAGAGGCAGCTCCTGCTGCTCTGCTCCTGGCGGTGGAGGTGGCGGAGGCAGAGACAGCTCCTGCTGCTCTGCTCCTGGCGGTGGAAGTGGCGGAGGCGGGACCAGCAGGAATTCACCCTCTGCTGGTGGAGGTGGGAGCTGCAAGCAGTCCTCCCATGGCAATGGAGGTGGAACCAGCAGGAATTCACCCTCTGCTAGTGGAGACTGGGGCTGTGGACGCTCTACCTTCCCCTTTTGGGCCGTGGACGCACCGACTCCTCCCTCTTGGGCTGTGGACGCACCGACTCCTCCCTCTTGGGCTGTGGACGCACCGACTCCTCCCATTCAGGCGTAGGACGTTCGGGCTCCTCCCATTCAGGCGTAGGGACGTTCGGGCTCCTCCCATTCAGGCGTAGGGACGTTCGGGCTCCTCCCACTCAGGCGTGGGACGTTCGGGCTCCTCCCACTCAGGCGCAGGACGCTCGGGCTCCTCCCACTCAGGTACTGGAGAGGGCAGCGACTGCTCCTCTCCCTCTTGCTCACTGGAAGGCACCCTCCCATGTCTGCAGCTAGGTACCCCAGCACCACCGCTGCACGGTCACGAACTGATGCCGGGTTGTGCTGTTGCTCCCAGTCCTCCCATCGTTCCCCATCTCGCATCCGCAGCATGTTAATAACCCAGGGAGGTCACTGGCAAAGTTCCCCTCGGGGTGCACCAGCCAGTCCCATATTTCCGGGACGGTTGGGAACCCGGTGGCAGTGGGGGTAGAGGGGTGGCTACTGATGCTTGGGGTGACAGCTGCTCCTTTCCTGAGCCCACGTGACACGGGCACCCTGCCCCGTTGTGGCTGTCCTCCTCCCAGCCCGGCATGCAGGACGAGTGCTGCAGCTGTTGTTGCTGCTGCTGCTTCCTGCAGCTCTTTCTCCCATCCTCGCTTTACTGCAGCAACAAAACAACAACAAAAACCCCTACTGGCAAAACTGGAGAAAAAAACTGCGGTACCCGCTCTGGCCTGAGTCCTGGAGGCGCTGTTATCCCACTCTGACACCACGTGTCACAAAGACGACTGAGCGGTGACGTCACGTCAGAAGCAGGAACAAAAACAACAGAGAGGAGTTTGGTGAAGCTGAGCGAATGCTTTCGCTCAGCATTTAATGAATAAACAGAACAGAAAAAAATAAACGGTTGTAACAACAAACACACAAAAACAGGACACGGCACTTACGCCAAAATAAATAGATAAACAAAAACGGACTAACACTAAACAAACGGTGGACGGACAGACACACAAACACGGTGAGTAAATAATAAAACAAGTACCGTGCTGGTCCTACCAGCACGCGATAGCAATTGTTCTATATATTTCCTATCTCTCTCTCTCTCTCTCTCACCCGTTCTCCACTCACGAACACCCAACCCCGAGTGAGTGAAAACATGCTGTTTTTATGCAGTTGTACCGAGACTCAATTGCTAGTCAATCATTCAATTGGAATCTCGGTACAACTGCAAGTGAATTAATTAAGTGCACTCCCGTGACCACACATTACATTTTAACCAGCAGGTGAAGTGATTTGTGCCCTCCTCGTGCCTAAATACAAATCTACATTTTTAAATCACACGTGAAACACAGACCCGTTTATATCCCGTGTACCGATGACTATACACCAACATTTACACACAACATGTAACATATAATACACAGGGGGGGCACTTTGCCACACCTACTCATCTAGTCCATTCTCTAACTCCCAGCTCATTCCACTGGCAGTAATCCTTTACTGAACCTACAGTAACCTACTCATCTAGTCCATTCTCTAACTCCCAGCTCATTCCACTGGCAGTAATCCTTTACTGAACCTACAGTAACCTACTCATCTAGTCCATTCTCTAACTCCCAGCTCATTCCACTGGCAGTAATCCTTTACTGAACCTACAGTAACCTACTCATCTAGTCCATTCTCTAACTCCCAGCTCATTCCACTGGCAGTAATCCTTTACTGAACCTACAGTAACCTACTCATCTAGTCCATTCTCTAACTCCCAGCTCATTCCACTGGCAGTAATCCTTTACTGAACCTACAGTAACCTACTCATCTAGTCCATTCTCTAACTCCCAGCTCATTCCACTGGCAGTAATCCTTTACTGAACCTACAGTAACCTACTCATCTAGTCCATTCTCTAACTCCCAGCTCATTCCACTGGCAGTAATCCTTTACTGAACCTACAGTAACCTGTTCATCTAGTCCATTCTCTAACTCCCAGCTCATTCCACTGGCAGTAATCCTTTACTGAACCTACAGTAACCTGTTCATCTAGTCCATTCTCTAACTCCCAGCTCATTCCACTGGCAGTAATCCTTACTGAACCTACAGTAACCTGTTCATCTAGTCCATTCTCTAACTCCCAGCTCATTCCACTGGCAGTAATCCTTTACTGAACCTACAGTAACCTACTCATCTAGTCCATTCTCTAACTCCCAGCTCATTCCACTGGCAGTAATCCTTTACTGAACCTACAGTAACCTGTTCATCTAGTCCATTCTCTAACTCCCAGCTCATTCCACTGGCAGTAATCCTTTACTGAACCTACAGTAACCTGTTCATCTAGTCCATTCTCTAACTCCCAGCTCATTCCACTGGCAGTAATCCTTTACTGAACCTACAGTAACCTGTTCATCTAGTCCATTCTCTAACTCCCAGCTCATTCCACTGGCAGTAATCCTTTACTGAACCTACAGTAACCTGTTCATCTAGTCCATTCTCTAACTCCCAGCTCATTCCACTGGCAGTAATCCTTTACTGAACCTACAGTAACCTGTTCATCTAGTCCATTCTCTAACTCCCAGCTCATTCCACTGGCAGTAATCCTTTACTGAACCTACAGTAACCTACTCATCTAGTCCATTCTCTAACTCCCAGCTCATTCCACTGGCAGTAATCCTTTACTGAACCTACAGTAACCTACTCATCTAGTCCATTCTCTAACTCCCAGCTCATTCCACTGGCAGTAATCCTTTACTGAACCTACAGTAACCTACTCATCTAGTCCATTCTCTAACTCCCAGCTCATTCCACTGGCAGTAATCCTTTACTGAACCTACAGTAACCTGCTCATCTAGTCCATTCTCTAACTCCCAGCTCATTCCACTGGCAGTAATCCTTTACTGAACCTACAGTAACCTGCTCATCTAGTCCATTCTCTAACTCCCAGCTCATTCCACTGGCAGTAATCCTTTACTGAACCTACAGTAACCTGTTCATCTAGTCCATTCTCTAACTCCCAGCTCATTCCACTGGCAGTAATCCTTTACTGAACCTACAGTAACCTACTCATCTAGTCCATTCTCTAACTCCCAGCTCATTCCACCTGCAGTAATCCTTTACTGAACCTACAGTAACCTACTCATCTAGTCCATTCTCTAACTCCCAGCTCATTCCACCGGCAGTAATCCTTTACTGAACCTACAGTAACCTACTCATCTAGTCCATTCTCTAACTCCCAGCTCATTCCACCGGCAGTAATCCTTTACTGAACCTACAGTAACCTGTTCATCTAGTCCATTCTCTAACTCCCAGCTCATTCCACTGGCAGTAATCCTTTACTGAACCTACAGTAACCTGTTCATCTAGTCCATTCTCTAACTCCCAGCTCATTCCACTGGCAGTAATCCTTTACTGAACCTACAGTAACCTACTCATCTAGTCCATTCTCTAACTCCCAGCTCATTCCACTGGCAGTAATCCTTTACTGAACCTACAGTAACCTACTCATCTAGTCCATTCTCTAACTCCCAGCTCATTCCACTGGCAGTAATCCTTTACTGAACCTACAGTAACCTACTCATCTAGTCCATTCTCTAACTCCCAGCTCATTCCACTGGCAGTAATCCTTTACTGAACCTACAGTAACCTACTCATCTAGTCCATTCTCTAACTCCCAGCTCATTCCACTGGCAGTAATCCTTTACTGAACCTACAGTAACCTGTTCATCTAGTCCATTCTCTAACTCCCAGCTCATTCCACTGGCAGTAATCCTTTACTGAACCTACAGTAACCTACTCATCTAGTCCATTCTCTAACTCCCAGCTCATTCCACTGGCAGTAATCCTTTACTGAACCTACAGTAACCTGTTCATCTAGTCCATTCTCTAACTCCCAGCTCATTCCACTGGCAGTAATCCTTTACTGAACCTACAGTAACCTGTTCATCTAGTCCATTCTCTAACTCCCAGCTCATTCCACTGGCAGTAATCCTTTACTGAACCTACAGTAACCTACTCATCTAGTCCATTCTCTAACTCCCAGCTCATTCCACTGGCAGTAATCCTTTACTGAACCTACAGTAACCTACTCATCTAGTCCATTCTCTAACTCCCAGCTCATTCCACTGGCAGTAATCCTTTACTGAACCTACAGTAACCTACTCATCTAGTCCATTCTCTAACTCCCAGCTCATTCCACTGGCAGTAATCCTTTACTGAACCTACAGTAACCTACTCATCTAGTCCATTCTCTAACTCCCAGCTCATTCCACTGGCAGTAATCCTTTACTGAACCTACAGTAACCTGTTCATCTAGTCCATTCTCTAACTCCCAGCTCATTCCACTGGCAGTAATCCTTTACTGAACCTACAGTAACCTGTTCATCTAGTCCATTCTCTAACTCCCAGCTCATTCCACTGGCAGTAATCCTTTACTGAACCTACAGTAACCTGTTCATCTAGTCCATTCTCTAACTCCCAGCTCATTCCACTGGCAGTAATCCTTTACTGAACCTACAGTAACCTACTCATCTAGTCCATTCTCTAACTCCCAGCTCATTCCACTGGCAGTAATCCTTTACTGAACCTACAGTAACCTACTCATCTAGTCCATTCTCTAACTCCCAGCTCATTCCACTGGCAGTAATCCTTTACTGAACCTACAGTAACCTACTCATCTAGTCCATTCTCTAACTCCCAGCTCATTCCACTGGCAGTAATCCTTTACTGAACCTACAGTAACCTACTCATCTAGTCCATTCTCTAACTCCCAGCTCATTCCACTGGCAGTAATCCTTTACTGAACCTACAGTAACCTACTCATCTAGTCCATTCTCTAACTCCCAGCTCATTCCACTGGCAGTAATCCTTTACTGAACCTACAGTAACCTGCTCATCTAGTCCATTCTCTAACTCCCAGCTCATTCCACTGGCAGTAATCCTTTACTGAACCTACAGTAACCTGTTCATCTAGTCCATTCTCTAACTCCCAGCTCATTCCACTGGCAGTAATCCTTTACTGAACCTACAGTAACCTGTTCATCTAGTCCATTCTCTAACTCCCAGCTCATTCCACTGGCAGTAATCCTTTACTGAACCTACAGTAACCTACTCATCTAGTCCATTCTCTAACTCCCAGCTCATTCCACCTGGCAGTAATCCTTTACTGAACCTACAGTAACCTACTCATCTAGTCCATTCTCTAACTCCCAGCTCATTCCACTGGCAGTAATCCTTTACTGAACCTACAGTAACCTACTCATCTAGTCCATTCTCTAACTCCCAGCTCATTCCACTGGCAGTAATCCTTTACTGAACCTACAGTAACCTGTTCATCTAGTCCATTCTCTAACTCCCAGCTCATTCCACTGGCAGTAATCCTTTACTGAACCTACAGTAACCTGTTCATCTAGTCCATTCTCTAACTCCCAGCTCATTCCACTGGCAGTAATCCTTTACTGAACCTACAGTAACCTACTCATCTAGTCCATTCTCTAACTCCCAGCTCATTCCACTGGCAGTAATCCTTTACTGAACCTACAGTAACCTACTCATCTAGTCCATTCTCTAACTCCCAGCTCATTCCACTGGCAGTAATCCTTTACTGAACCTACAGTAACCTACTCATCTAGTCCATTCTCTAACTCCCAGCTCATTCCACTGGCAGTAATCCTTTACTGAACCTACAGTAACCTACTCATCTAGTCCATTCTCTAACTCCCAGCTCATTCCACTGGCAGTAATCCTTTACTGAACCTACAGTAACCTACTCATCTAGTCCATTCTCTAACTCCCAGCTCATTCCACTGGCAGTAATCCTTTACTGAACCTACAGTAACCTACTCATCTAGTCCATTCTCTAACTCCCAGCTCATTCCACTGGCAGTAATCCTTTACTGAACCTACAGTAACCTACTCATCTAGTCCATTCTCTAACTCCCAGCTCATTCCACTGGCAGTAATCCTTTACTGAACCTACAGTAACCTGTTCATCTAGTCCATTCTCTAACTCCCAGCTCATTCCACTGGCAGTAATCCTTTACTGAACCTACAGTAACCTACTCATCTAGTCCATTCTCTAACTCCCAGCTCATTCCACTGGCAGTAATCCTTTACTGAACCTACAGTAACCTGCTCATCTAGTCCATTCTCTAACTCCCAGCTCATTCCACTGGCAGTAATCCTTTACTGAACCTACAGTAACCTGTTCATCTAGTCCATTCTCTAACTCCCAGCTCATTCCACTGGCAGTAATCCTTTACTGAACCTACAGTAACCTACTCATCTAGTCCATTCTCTAACTCCCAGCTCATTCCACTGGCAGTAATCCTTTACTGAACCTACAGTAACCTACTCATCTAGTCCATTCTCTAACTCCCAGCTCATTCCACTGGCAGTAATCCTTTACTGAACCTACAGTAACCTACTCATCTAGTCCATTCTCTAACTCCCAGCTCATTCCACTGGCAGTAATCCTTTACTGAACCTACAGTAACCTACTCATCTAGTCCATTCTCTAACTCCCAGCTCATTCCACTGGCAGTAATCCTTTACTGAACCTACAGTAACCTACTCATCTAGTCCATTCTCTAACTCCCAGCTCATTCCACTGGCAGTAATCCTTTACTGAACCTACAGTAACCTACTCATCTAGTCCATTCTCTAACTCCCAGCTCATTCCACTGGCAGTAATCCTTTACTGAACCTACAGTAACCTACTCATCTAGTCCATTCTCTAACTCCCAGCTCATTCCACTGGCAGTAATCCTTTACTGAACCTACAGTAACCTACTCATCTAGTCCATTCTCTAACTCCCAGCTCATTCCACTGGCAGTAATCCTTTACTGAACCTACAGTAACCTGTTCATCTAGTCCATTCTCTAACTCCCAGCTCATTCCACTGGCAGTAATCCTTTACTGAACCTACAGTAACCTACTCATCTAGTCCATTCTCTAACTCCCAGCTCATTCCACTGGCAGTAATCCTTTACTGAACCTACAGTAACCTACTCATCTAGTCCATTCTCTAACTCCCAGCTCATTCCACTGGCAGTAATCCTTTACTGAACCTACAGTAACCTACTCATCTAGTCCATTCTCTAACTCCCAGCTCATTCCACTGGCAGTAATCCTTTACTGAACCTACAGTAACCTACTCATCTAGTCCATTCTCTAACTCCCAGCTCATTCCACTGGCAGTAATCCTTTACTGAACCTACAGTAACCTGTTCATCTAGTCCATTCTCTAACTCCCAGCTCATTCCACTGGCAGTAATCCTTTACTGAACCTACAGTAACCTGTTCATCTAGTCCATTCTCTAACTCCCAGCTCATTCCACTGGCAGTAATCCTTTACTGAACCTACAGTAACCTGTTCATCTAGTCCATTCTCTAACTCCCAGCTCATTCCACTGGCAGTAATCCTTACTGAACCTACAGTAACCTGTTCATCTAGTCCATTCTCTAACTCCCAGCTCATTCCACTGGCAGTAATTGCGGTCATCACCTTTTCATGCAGGGTGGGTTAGGTTTAAATCTGTGAGGGCACCCTTCATCAGCACTGCATTGAGATAACTGAGCTCCTGAGGCTACCGATTTGGGTTGCTTTTCAAATTGCATTATTTGTTAGATGAATATCAGGGATGTGTCCAGAAGAATGTCTAAGGTTAGCTGGTCTAGAACAAAATCTGTGTGAAAGTCTGGTGAGTTAAAACAAATGCTTTGTTCTTTGACCAAACAAATTAAATATTGTTGTAACAGATCAACCATAACAAGAAATGTTGTATGAGTAACAATAAGTCATAAAAGTTTGGTATTTATGTATCTTTATTATTGTCATTGCTGTCTTCTTGTGACAAAAATTAATCTACAGAAATCTCAACATGTTGCAAGTGCTAACAATTAACAGATCATCCCTGTTTCTTTTTCTCTTTATTTTAAATATCCACATTGTGGCAGTATTTAGATGAACTGCAGTTTAATCCATGTGAAGACTCCACTGTACCTCTGAGCTGTATGGCCATTTTTTCCCCTATAAATTGGACTCATTACAATACCTTATGTTTATGTTTTAAAGCCTGCTCTTAAGATGCCAATTAATTTATGTAAATGTAACCATTTCTGAAATGCATCAGATGAGTCTGTCGGCTGTATGCAAACCATATCCAGCAGTTGATTAAAATGCTGTGGATTATTAGTAAACAGGCATCAATCAGTGTCAGAAAAATCCTCTGTTTTTCAACCTATATAAAAATGGTATAATCAATAGTTGGTGCCACAATATGACAACTAAGAAGTATGTATTCTTCTAAGCAAGCACAGCACGCCATGTCATTAATTCATAGGGTTCAAATCAATCATCCTCACAATATCAAATTAACACAATTTTCTCTTTTTGAGTGAGTGATTTGACTACTTTACTGAAAAGTTTCAGCTCTCTTGTCTGCATATAATTTAAATATAAAGTCTGAATACAATTTAAATATAAAGCTCCTTAAAAAAAAAAGGTTTGCTGTCCTAGAAAAAAAAAAAAACAATGTGCCTTAACATGCGCATCCTGTACATAGCATAATTGTATTGCAATTTTTATTAGATTTATAATCCTTGTGAAATATCCACCCTTTGAGTATATTTTTGTAAGAGAATTTACAAGTATGTGAGAGCAGCTGCAGGTGCAGCAGTAGCGTAAGAGGAATGGCTGCAGTCTGAGATACGTGAATGACCACTGGCTGCAGCCACTGGTCAAAAGTTGACTGGTGGGCAAAAGACAAAGCATTATTACCATTATATACTGTGTCTGTACTAATTAATGTAGCTACCATTCCCTTATATGAGTGATTTACTACTTTGTTTTCCATGGAAACAGAATGCTATATTGAAAAAAATATAATCTTCTGCATGCCCATACTTCATGAACACATCGTCAGCTTAATTTGTAAATAAAAGCACATGTACAGCAGAAAAACACATTCAAAATAAAGACATGAGCATTCAGCCAAACAATGACAAGAACTCTGAAAACAACACAACTGAACTTGAAACCTCATTACTTAACCTTTGTTGTATCCCATGTTGACCCTATTGCAACACTATATTAAATAATCCTGATCATTGATCAGAAATCATCTGAAGAATACATTGCTTAACTTTTACTCAAGAGCGTTCGCCAGGAGGAACAGATTTGTACTTGACCATCATGATCTATATAGATCTTGCTTCCTCATGCAATGCTCCTTGTCATTTTCTTTTCCCACAAAACAGCTCATTAGAATCAGAGCACCAGCATTGTAGCAGGAGGGAACATGAATCTGATTCAAGAGTGAAAGTTGAAAAATATGTTTCCAGGGGATGCCGTGATGTATTAAAAAAATATATATCAAAACAGTCAGGATTATGTTTAAAACATATACTGGTACAATGTGGAGAAAAAGGAAAAGGAAATATGGACAACAAGGTAATGTGTTTCTTTTAAAGTTTGGTGTACTGTAAAGTTTGAAGGCGACAGATTGCTACAGCACATTATGCATCGCTGATGTAGCACATAGATAAGTATATAAAGGGGCAGCAGTATGGATTAGTGATTAGGGCTCTGGACTCTTGACCGGACGGTCGTGGATTCAATACCAGGTGGGGGACACTGATGCTGTACCCTTGAGCAAGGTACTTTACCTAGATTGCTCCAGTAAAAACCCAACTTTATAAATGGGTAATTGTATGTAAAAATAATGTGATATCTTGTAACAATTGTAAGTCGCCCTGGATAAAGGCATCTACTAAGAAATAAATAATAATAATAATAATAATAATAATAATAATAATAATAATAATAATAATAATAATAATAATAATTCACAATTTAATAGTGGGCATATGTTGTTTGTAAACAAATGTAATGAAGATGTAGATTTTAAAGATAATGATTGCACGGTAACACTTTATATTAAGGTGCTGCTTATTAATGTTTTATAAATATATGATAGATGCTTAAAAACTGTTATATAGTGTTAGTAAAGCATTATAGAAGGTTTATAACCATGCAATAGCCATAGACTCAATTACGTGTAAACATCCCAAAGTACAATAGATGGCTAAAAACTTTCCCCTTTATAAAACTGTAATTCCGCCTATGGCTATTGCATGGTTATAAACCATCTACAATGCTTTATTAACACTCTCTAACATAGTTATTAAGCATCTATTATATATTTATAACACATTTATAAAACATTTATAAGCAGAACCTTAATATAAGGTGTTACCGATTGCACTAAAGCTAAATAATGAAACTGTACAAAACGTAAACTAGCTTAATCAGTAACATCTGTAATTTGATCAGTCATGTGTGTACTATTGGATCAGTAGTCTCTTGCCATCTTGTATGACAAAATAATAAAACCAGTTAATTAATGATCCTCTTACGGTACCTTTCTACTTTAGTTCTTCTAGCCTTCTTCCTCTATGCAAGGACCCCAGGCCATTTCTAGGGAATATTTTGTATGCTTTTGTGACCTTTTCAACTTAATTGAAAAGGTCACAAGAGCAGAGCCGACAAGGAGTTCCAATCCTGCTGGGAGCACTCCGATATCCTGGACGCAAACTGGGTACTGTGTTCAAAAGACCATTGGAAGAAACGCAACTGGTAAGGGCAATAATATTATTGTAAAACTTTGTACTGGTTTAGAAAAATGTTTAAAAGCTACAATCAGAAATATAATTAAATCTGTGTTAGCCTAAATGAGAGACTCTGTGAAGTATAAAACACTCACATAATTCAATAACCTTGATGGAGCCTCTTGGAATGTGCATGTAGCTACGTTTCTAATCAGCAGTTGCAGTGTAGGACTTAAGGGCCTCTCGCTTTTATATTTTTTATCTTAACAAGTGAGAGGAACTCCATAGCACAAGAACATAGATTATTAGTTTTAGAGAAAACTTCATATATTTTTATCTTGGGAAAGGGGAGAAAGCCTAGTACTGCATAGTATTAGTTTTAACCCTTTCCGACCAAGCGTTTTCAGTGCGATTATTATACTTAGAGTTACATGTTTAAAAATGAATTATTCCATTACCCAAGGGTCCTTACAATACTTCCTGAAAGTTTTGGTAAAAATATTGATGTTTGGGCAAATTACAAGACATTGTTTAACCTGAGTGATTGCAATGACATAATACACATTTATTCTCAAGGTCTTTATAAGCAATAATGGACACTACTCTATTTATTTTCTCAAAATAAATATTTCTAAATAAAATAATAGTTATTCATTCCATTATTATCAGTAATAAGGACAAAAAAAATTACTCAATACATTTAGTTCATGAAATAGTATACTCGTTTCTTGATATTTATAAATGTTGTAAAAACATATATATTAAAACAAATAAATGTTCTAATAATAATTATAAGTCAAATACATCAGATTTATAGTGTTTCCTCTTTTTTTATTAGCGCTAAACAAGTTCCAGTTTTGTTTCTGTTTTTGTCTCTGTCGGGCTGCTGTAAACTGTCTCAGCCCTTTAGACACTAAATGTCCCTCTCAGTGATGTAACACAAAACAAACTATTAGGAAGTGAACATCAGTCTCTCCCCTATCCATTGATATTTGTTTCAAGCCTGTACTGTAAAGTACAGTGGCCCTGTAAGTCATCAAATGAAGTGTTTGTTTTTTATCGTGTTTACATGATCCAGGTCCTTAAAGGGTTAACTGTTAATAAACTGAAGGAGTAAATGTATACTCTGATTCATTAAACTTTGAATACTTGAGTCTGTGTGATTATTCTTGATTAACTGTTGTCTGGGTATGTGAAAATCTGTAAGCCAGTACACGAACAACGCACTATAGGAGTTTATGCAATCGATTTGTCCTCCTGTTTGCCTCCCCTGATTCTATTAGAGAATTAAAGAAGTGCTCGATTGTAACAAGACGGAAGCATCATGTACACAGTAGAAATTAATATTTTGTCAATTAATTTGCATTGACTTTTAGCTAAAAATCATACATTGATTAGTATAATAATCTTCAAAAGCCTAGGATCTGGATCCCAACATTTTTTGTTTTGTTTTTTTCAATTTCTAGCTTTCATGAATAATTAATCCTTTTGGTTTCTTGTAAATAGGTTAAACATTTCATTGCAGAGCATCGATCAGTGAAGGGGTACTCATGCAGTAATGAAAAATAACATTACATTTTTATGTCTGCCCTCAGAGGAATGACATTTCCTTTTTTTGTGACATTTCTTACTGTCATCAGTTGCTATTGCATTGGTTGCACATGACTTTTATCATCACATTTTAAATGGAAACATTTTAACATCTCATACAATTTTCTAAAAAAATAAAACTGTATTTGACGATTAACATGATCTCTGGGATCTTTCCCAGCTCCAGACTCAAGCTAGTTGAAGCTTTTGTCAAACTTGACTTAGTTTCTTATGGTTTTGCCCTTAGAAACCTGAGGAATGCACAAAATGTGTTTGCTGAGATACTGTACTTGAGGGAAATCTGTGAAACAACATTTAGTTTTCAGATGCTGAGTAAATGAATTGGAGTCCAGGGTACATTTTACTTAGCTGATCGTTACAGCACTCTGTATTCATGAGATGTTCATTGATTAAAGGAGGTAGCTCATTATTGACTCCTGTTCTGCCATAATATATTTCTTAGAAGATATGCAAAAGCACAGCATTGGCAATTCTTAGCATATATACAGTACTGTGCAAAAGTTTTAGGCAGGTGTGAAAAAATGCTGTAAAGTAAGAATGCTTTCAAAAATAGACATGTGAATAGATTATATTTATCAATTAACTAAATGCAAAGTGAGTGAACAGAAGAAAAATCTAAATCAAATCCATATTTGGTGTGACCACCCTTTGCCTTCAAAACAGCATCAAGCATCAATTCTTCTAGGTACACTTGCACACAGTTTTTGAAGGAACTCGGCAGGTAGGTTGGCCCAAACATCTTGGAGAACTAACCACAGTTCTTCTGTGGATTTAGGCAGCCTCAGTTGCTTCTCTCTCTTCATGTAATCCCAGACAGACTCGATGATGTTGAGGTCAGGGCTCTGTGGGGCCATACCATCACTTCCAGGACTCCTTGTTCTTCTTTACGCTGAAGATAGTTCTTAATGACTTTCGCTGTATGTTTGGGGTCGTTGTCATGCTACAGAATAAATTTGGGGCCAATCAGATGCCTCCCTGATGGTATTGCATGATGGATAAGTATCTGCCTGTACTTCTCAGCATTGAGGAGACCATTAATTCTGACCAAATCCCCAACTCCATTTGCAGAAATGCAGCCCCAAACTTGCAAGGAACCTCCACCATGCTTCACTGTTGCCTGCAGACACTCATTCGTGTACCGCTCTCAGCCCTTCGGCGAACAAACTGCCTTCTGCTACAGCCAAATATTTCAAATTTTGACTCATCAGTCCAGAGCACCTGCTGCCATTTTTCTGCACCCCAGTTCCTGTGTTTTCATGCATAGTTGAGTCGCTTGGCCTTGTTTCCACGCCGGAGGTATGGCTTTTGGCCGCAAGTCTTCCATGAAGGCCACTTCTGACCAGACTTCTCCGGACAGTAGATGGGTGTACCAGGGTCCCACTGTTTACTGCCAGTTCTGAGCTGATGGCACTGCTGGACATCTTCCGATTAAGAGAAGTAAGCATGATGTGTCTTTCATCTGCTGCAGTAAGTTTCCTTGGCCGACCACTGCGCTCTACGGTCCTCAACGTTGCCCTTTCTTTGTGCTTCTTTAAAAGAGCTTGGACAGCACATCTGGAAACCCCTGTCTGCCTTGAAATTTCTGCCTGGGAGAGACCTTGCTGATGCAGTATAACTACCTTGTGTCTTGTTGCTGTGCTCAGTCTTGCCATGGTGTATGACTTTTGACAGTAAACTGTGTTCAGCAACCTCACCTTGTTAGCTGAGTTTGGCTGTTCCTCACCCAGTTTTATTCCTCCTACACAGCTGTTTCTGTTTCAGTTAATGATTGTGTTTCAACCTACATATTGAATTGATGATCATTAGCACCTGTCTGGTATAATTGTTTAATCATACACCTGACTATATGCTTACAAAATCCCTGACTTTGTGCAAGTGTACCTAGAAGAATTGATGCTGTTTTGAAGGCAAAGGGTTGTCACACCAAATATGGATTTGATTTAGATTTTACTTCTGTTCACTCACTTTGCATTTAGTTAATTGATAAATATAATCTATTAACATGTCTATTTTTGAAAGCATTCTTACTTTACAGCATTTTTTCACACCTGCCTAAAACTTTTGCACAGTACTGTACATTTAGCGGTTTAGCATTCTACAAGAAAGGTCATGCTTTATGTATGCATGCTTTTACAGTGGTACAGTTTAAATATATCATTATTTAGCAGATGCCTTTATCCAAGGCGACTTACTAGGGTGTGTGAACTATGCATCGGCTGCAGAGTGAACAACATTTCACCTGAAAGACGGAGCACAATGAGGTTAAGTGACTTCTCAAGGTCACTGTGACAGAAATATAATGAGTTCTGGTGATAAATCTTCTTCCCGACCTGTGAGGGCGCTAAAGAACGGGAGGAGAAGTATCTGGAAGGGCTGGCCTGACAGTTCGTTTCCGGGACCGGGAAGTGGGTCAGCCTGGAAGGAAGCGAGACTCTGTTGTAAGACCGTTTTGACTTGAAAGGTAAACGAGGGGCAGCTGCAAGTAATAAGGCAGCTGCAAACCGCTTACCTAGATATCATACGGGATTACATATAGCCAGGGTAATGCTGATCTTTTCCTTCGTTTGGGTTAGAACGATAAGAGAAGGACTGAGAGAGGAGCTCTCAGAGAAAGAGAAAGAGAAAGAATAGTGTTATGTGTTGTGGGTTGTTTTTGTCTGTCTGTAACTGTCTGTCTGTTTTGCACCACTAGACAGTTAAACACCTCCGAGCTGTCGCCGGAAAGCACTATCCGGAGCACCACTGCACAGAGCACCTCCACGCTTGGAGTCACCCAGGACTGGTGACCGTGCCTTTGTTTCTGTTCGGGACTGTTCAGTTGCTCACGCCCCGCTTTACACATCGTTGTGTACTGCCGGGCTTTATTATTTGGCAGTCGCCAGCCTGGAAATAGGCACAATAAAACACTTATTCACCCAGTTACCGTGTCTGTCTGTCACTCCTGCATCGCATCACCGTTACACCTGTTCCCCTTACCGACCACTTTGCGACAGTCACACAGTGAGTCAGTGAGT